>JBBPBR010001503.1:81974-107065 GCA_037974775.1 Cicer pinnatifidum | reverse complement strand
AAACACACCTATTGGATGCACAAGATTGGTTAAAAACCCTAATTGGACAAGAATATGCCTAGGGAGGACGAAAATGACCTAATTTATCATCCAATGAGACAAACACACCTATTGGATGCACAAGATTGGTTAAAAACCCTAATTGGACAACAATATGCGTAGGGAGGACGAATATGACCTAAAAGTTAATCCAATAACACAAATGAACTTATTGGATGCACAAGATTGGTTAAAAACCCTAATTGGAAGAGAATAAGCCTAGGGAGAACGAAAATGACCTAAATGTTAATCCAATGACACAACTCAACTTATTGGATGCACAAGATTGGTTAAAAACCCTAATTGGGCAAGAATAAGCCTATGGAGGACGAAAATGACCTAATTGATCATCCAATGACACAAACACACCTATTGGATGCACAAGATTGTTTAAAAACCTTAATCCGACAAGAATAAGCCTAGGGAGGACGAAAATGACCTAATTGATCATCCATTGCCACAAACACACCTATTGGATGCACAAGATTGGTTAATAACCCTAATTGGACAAGAGTATGCCTAGGGAGGACGAAAATGACCTAATTGATCATCCAATGACACAAACACACCAATTGGATGCACAAGATTGGTTAAAAACCCTAATTGGACAAGAATATGCCTAAGGAGGACGAAAATGACCTAAATATTAATTCAATGACATAAACAAACTTGTTGGATGCACAAGATTGGTTAAAAACCCTAATTGGACAAGAATAAGCCTAGGGAGGACGAAAATGACCTAATTGATCATCCAATGACACAAACACACCTATTGGAAGCACAAGATTGGTTAAAAACCCTATTTGGACAAAAATATGCCTAGGGAGGACGAAAATGACCTAATTGTTAATCCAATGACACAAATGAACTTATTGGATGCACAAGATTGGTTAAAATCCCTAATTGGACAAGAATAAGCCTAGGGAGGACAAAAATGACCTAATTGATCATCCAATGACACAAACACACCTATTGGATGCACAAGATTGGTTAAAAACACTAATTGGACAAGAATAAGCCTAGGGAGCACGAAAATGACCTAATTGATCATCCAATGACACAAACACACCTATTGGATGCTCAAGATTGGTTAAAAACCCTAATTGGACAAGACTAAGACTATGGAGGACGAAAATGACCTAATTGATCATCCAATGACACAAACACACCTATTGGATTCACAAGATTGGTTTAAAACCCTAGTTGGACAAGAATATGCCTAGGGAGGACGAATATGACCTAATTGATCATCCAATGACACAAATGAACTTATTGGATGCACAAGATTGGTTAAAAACCCTAATTGGACAAGAATATGCCTAGGGAGGACGAAAATGACCTAATTGATCTTCCAATGACACAAACACACCTATTGGATGCACAAGATTGGTTAAAAACCCTAATTGGACAAGAATAAGCCTAGGGAGGACGAAAAAGACCTCATTGATCATCCAATGACACAAACACACCTATTGGATGCACAACATTGGTTAAAAACACTAGTTGGACAAGAATATTCCTAGGGAGGACGAAAATGACCTAATTGATCATCCAATGACACAAATGAACTTATTGGATGCACAAGATTGGTTAAAAACACTAGTTGGACAAGAATATGCCTAGGGAGGACGAAAATGACCTAATTGATCATCCAATGTCACAAATGAACTTATTGGATGCACAAGATTTGATAAAAACCCTAATTGGACAAGAATAAGCCTAGGGAGGACGAAAATGACCTAATTGATCATCCAATGACACAAACACACCTATTGGATGCACAAGATTGGTTAAAAACCCTAATTGGACAAGAATATGCCTAGGGAGGACGAAAATGACCTAATTGATCATCCAATGACACAGACACACCTATTGGATGCACAAGATTGGTTAAAAACCCTAATTTGACAAGAATATGCCTAGGGAGGACAAAAATAACGTAAATATTAATTCAAGGACACAAACAAAGTTATTGGATGCACAAGATTGGTTAAAAACCCTAATTGGACAAGAATAAGCCTAGGGAGGACGAAAATGACCTAAATGTTAATCCAATGACACAACTCAACTTATTGGATGCACAAGATTGGTTAAAAACCCTAATTGGACAAGAATAAGCCTAGGGAGGACGAAAATGACCTAAATGTTAATCCAATGACACAACCAAACTTATTGGATGCACAAGATTGGTTAAAAACCCTAATTGGGCAAGAATAAGCCTAGGGAGGACGAAAATGACCTAATTGATCATCCAATGACACAAACACACCTATTGGATGCACAAGATTGGTTAAAAACCCTAATTGGACAAGAATAAGCCTAGGGAGGACGAAAATGACCTAATTGATCTTCCAATGACACAAACACACCTATTGGATGCACAAGATTGGTTAAAAACCCAAATTGGACAAGAATATGCCTAGGGAGGACGAAAATGACATAAATATTAATCCAATGACACAAATGAACTTATGGGATGCACAAGATTGGTTAAAAATCCTAATTGGACAAGAATAAGCCTAGGGAGGACGAAAATGACCTAAATGCTAATCCAATGACACAACTCAACTTATTGGATGCACAAGATTGGTTAAAAACCCTAATTGGACAACAATAAGCCTAGGGAGGACGAAAATGACCTAATTGATCATCCAATGACACAAACACACCTATTGGATGCACAAGATTGGTTAAAAACCCTAATTGGACAAGAATATGCCTAGGGAGAAAGAAAATGACCTAATTGATCATCCAATGACACAAACACACCTATTGGATGCACAAGATTGGTTAAAAACCCTAATTGGACAAGAATATGCCTAGGGAGGACGAAAATGACCTAATTGATCATCCAATGACACAAACACACCTATTGGATGCACAAGATTGGTTAAAAACCCTAATTGGACAAGAATATGCCTAGGGAGGACGAAAATGACCTAATTGATCATCCAATGACACAAATGAACTTATTGGATGCACAAGATTAGTTAAAAACCCTAATTGGACAAGAATAAGGCTAGGGAGGACGAAAATAACCTAATTGACCATCCAATGACACAAACACACCTATTGGATGCACAAGATTGGTCTAAAACTCTAATTGGACAAGAATATGCCTAGGGAGGACGAAAATGACCTAAATGTTAATCCAATGACACAAATGAACTTATTGGATGCACAAGATTGGTTAAAAACCCTAATTGGACAAGAATAAGCCTAGGGAGGACGAAAATGACCTAAATGTTAATCCAATGACACAACTCAACTTATTGGATGCACAAGATTGGTTAAAAACCCTAATTGGACAAGAATAAGCCTAGGGAGGACGAAAATGACCTAATTGATCATCCAATCACACAAACACACCTATTGGATTCACAAGATTGGTTAAAAACCGTAATTGGACAAGACTAAGCCTAGGGAGGACGAAAATGACCTAATTGATCATCCAATGACACAAACACACCTATTGGATGCACAAGATTGGTTAAAAACCCTAATTGGACAAGAATATGCCTAGGGAGGACGAAAATGACCTAATTGATCATCCAATGACACAAACACACCTATTGGATGCACAAGATTGGTTAAAAACCCTAATTGGACAAGAATAAGCCTAGGGAGGAAGAAAATAACCTAATTGATCATCCAATGACACAAACACACCTATTGGATGCACAAGATTGGTTAAAAACCCTAATTGGACAAGAATATGCCTAGGGAGGACGAAAATGACCTAAATGTTAATCCAATGACATAATTGAACTTATTGGATGCACAAGATTGGTTAAAAACCCTAATTGGACAAGAATAAGCCTAGGGAGGACGAAAATGACCTAATTGATCATCCAATGACACAAACACACCTATTGGAAGCACAAGATTGGTTAAAAACCCTAATTGGACAAGAATATGCCTATGGAGGACGAAAATGACCTAAATGTTAATCCAATGACACAAATGAACTTATTGGATGCACAAGATTGATTAAAAACCCTAATTGGACAAAAATAAGCCTAGGGAGGACGAAAATGACCTAATTGATCATCCAATGACACAAACACACCTATTGGATGCACAAGATTGGTTAAAAACCCTAATTGGACAAGAATATGCCTAGGGAGGACGAAAATGACCTAATTGATCATCCAATGACACAAACACACCTATTGGACGCACAAGATTGGTTAAAAACCCTAATTGGACAAGAATAAGCCTAGGCAGGACGAATATGACCTAATTGATCATCCAATGACACAAACACACCAATTGGATGCACAAGATTCGTTAAAAACCCTAATTGGACAAGAATATGCCTAGGGAGGACGAAAATGACCTAATTGATCATCCAATGACACAAACACACCTATTGGATGCACAAGATTGGTTAAAAACCCTAATTGGACAAGAATATGCCTAGGGAGGACGAAAATGACCTAAATATTAATTCAATGAAACAAACAAACTTTTTGGATGCACAAGATTGGTTAAAGACCCTAATTGGACAAGAATAAGCCTAGGGAGGACGAAAATGACCTAATTGATCATCCAATGACACAAACACACCTATTGGATGCACAAGATTGGTTAAAAACCCTAATTGGACAAGAATAAGCCTAGGGAGGACAAAAATGACCTAATTGATCATCCAATGACACAAACACACCTATTGGATGCACAAGATTGGTTAAAAACCCTAATTGGACAAGAATAAGCCTAGGGAGGCCGAAAATGACCAAATTGATCATCCAATGACACAAACACACCTATTGGATGCACAAGATTGGTTAAAAACCGTAATTGGACAAGAATAAGCCTAGGGAGGACGAAAATGACCTAATTGATCATCCAATGACACAAACACACCTATTGGATGCACAAGATTGGTTTAAAACCCTAGTTGGACAAGAATATGCCTAGGGAGGACGAAAATGACCTAATTGATCATCCAATGACACAAAGGAAATTATTGGATGCACAAGATTAGTTAAAAACCCTAATTGGATAACAATAAGCCTAGGGAGGACGAAAATGACCTAATTGATCATCCAATGACACAAACACACCTATTGGATGCACAAGATTGGTTAAAAACCCTAATTGGACAAGAATAAGCCTAGGAAGGACGAAAATGACCTAATTGATCATCCAATGACACAAACACACCTATTGGATGCACAAGATTGGTTTAAAACCCTAGTTGGACAAGAATATGCCTAGGGAGGACGAAAATGACCTAATTGATCATCCAATGTCACAAATGAACTTATTGGATGCACAAGATTGGTTAAAAACCCTAATTGGACAAGAATAAGCCTAGGGAGGACGAAAATGACCTAATTGATCATCCAATGACACAAACACACCTATTGGATGCACAAGATTAGTTAAAAACCCTAATTGGACAAGAATATGCCTAGGGAGGACGAAAATGACCTAAATATTAATTCAATGACACAAACCAAGTTATTGGATGCACAAGATTGGTTAAAAACCCTAATTGGACAAGAATAAGCCTAGGGAGGACAAAAATGACCTAATTGATCATCCAATGACACAAACACACCTATTGGATGCACAAGATTGGTTAAAAACCCTAATTGGACAAGAATAAGCCTAGGGAGAATGAAAATGACCTAAATGTTAATCCAATGACACAACTCAACTTATTGGATGCACAAGATTGGTTAAAAACCCTAATTGGACAAGATTAAGCCTAGGGAGGACGAAAATGACCTAATTGATCATCCAATGACACAAACACACCTATTGGATGCACAAGATTGGTTAAAAACCCTAATTGGACTAGAATATGCCTTGGGAGGACGAAAATGACCTAAATATTAATTCAATGACATAAACAAAGTTATTCGATGCACAAGATTGGTTAAAAACCCTAATTGGACATGAATAAGCCTTGGGAGGACGAAAATGACCTAATTGATCATCCAATGACACAAACACACCTATTGGATGCACAACATTGGTTAAAAACCCTAATTGGACAAGAATAAGCCTAGGGAGGACGAAAATGACCTAATTGATCATCCAATGACACAAACACACCTATTGGATGCACAAGATTGGTTAAAAACCCTAATTGGACAAGAATAAGCCTAGGGAGGACGAAAATGACCTAATTGATCATCCAATGACACAAACACACCTATTGGATGCACAAGATTGGTTTAAAACCCTAGTTGGACAAGAATATGCCTAGTAAGGACGAAAATGACCTAATTGATCATCCAATGACACAAATGAACTTATTGGATGCACAAGATTGGTTAAAAACCCTAATTGGACAAGAATAAGCCTAGGGAGGACGAAAATGACCTAATTGATCATCCAATGACACAAACACACCTATTGGATGCACAAGATTGGTTAAAAACCCTAATTGGACAAGAATAAGCCTAGGGAGGACGAAAATGACCTAATTGATCATCCAATGACACAAACACACCTATTGGATGCACAAGATTTGTTTAAAACCCTAGTTGGACAAGATTATGCCTAGGAAGGACGAAAATGACCTAATTGATCATCCAATGACACAAATGAACTTATTGGATGCACAAGATTGGTTAAAAACCCTAATTGGACAAGAATAAGCCTAGGGAGGACGAAAATGACCTAATTGATCATCCAATGACACAAACACACCTATTGGATGCACAAGATTGGTTAAAAACCCTAATTGGACAAGAATAAGCCTAGGGAGGACGAAAATGACCTAATTGATCATCCAATGACACAAACACACCTATGGGAAACACAAGATTGGTTAAAAACCCTAATTGGACAAGAATAAGCCTAGGGAGGACGAAAATGACCTAATTGATCATCCAATGACACAAATGAACTTATTGGATACACAAGATTTGTTAAAAACCCTAATTGGACAAGAATAAGCATAAAAAGGACGAAAATGACCTAAATGATCATCCAATGACACAAACACACCTATTGGATGCACAAGATTGGTTAAATACCCTAATTGGATAAGAATATGCCTAGGGAGGACGAAAATGACCTAATTGATCATCCAATGACACAAACACACCTATTGGATGCACAAGATTGGTTAAAAACCCTAATTGGACAAGAATATGCCTAGGGAGGACGAAAATGACCTAATTGATCATCCAATGACACAAACACACCTATTGGATGCACAAGATTGGTTAAAAACCCTAATTGGACAAGAATATGCCTAGGGAGGACGAAAATGACCTAAATATTAAATCAATGACACAAACAAAGTTATTGGATGCACAAGATTGGTTAAAAACCCTAATTGGACAAGAATAACCCTAGGGAGGACGAAAATGACCTAATTTATCATCCAATGACACAAACACACCTATTGGATGCAAAAGATTGGTTAAAAACCCTAATTGGACAAGATGATGCCTATGGAGGACGAAAATGACCTAAATATTAATTCAATGACACAAACAAAGTTATTGGATGCAGAAGATTGATTAAAAACCCTAATTGGACAAGAATAAGCCTAGGGAGGACGAAAATGACCTAATTGATCATCCAATGACACAAACACACCTATTGGATGCACAAGATTGGTTAAAAACCCTAATTGGACAAGAATAAGCCTAGGGAGGACGAAAATGACCTAATTGATCATCCAATGACACAAACACACTTATTGGAAGCACAAGATTGGTTAAAAACCCTAATTAGACAAGAATATGCCTAGGAAGGACGAAAATGACCTAAATGTTAACCCAATGACACAAATGAACTTATTGGATGCACAAGATTGGTTAAAAACCCTAATTTGACAAGAATAAGCCTAGGGAGGAGGAAAATGACCTAAATATTAATTCAATGACACAAACAAAGTTATTGGATGCACAAGATTGGTTAAAAACCCTAATTGGACAAGAATAAGCCTAGGGAGGACGAAAATGACCTAATTGATCATCCAATGACACAAACACACCTATTGGATGCACGAGATTGGTTAAAAACCCTAATTCGACAAGAATATGCCTAGGGAGGACGAAAATGACCTAATTGATCATCCAATGACACAAATGAACTTATTGGATGCACAAGATTGGTTAAAAACCCTAATTGGACAAGAATAAGCCTAGGGAGGACGAAAATGACCTAATTGATCATCCAATGACACAAACACACCTATTGGAAGCACAAGATTGGTTAAAAACCCTATTTGGACAAAAATATGCCTAGGGAGGACGAAAATGACCTAAATGTTAATCCAATGACACAAATGAACTTATTGGATGCACAAGATTGGTTAAAATCCCTAATTGGACAAGAATAAGCCTAGGGAGGACATAAATGACCTAATTGATCATCCAATGACACAAACACACCTATTGGATGCACAAGATTGGTTAAAAACCCTAATTGGACAAGAATAAGCCTAGGGAGGACGAAAATGACCTAATTGATCATCCAATGACACAAACACACCTATTGGATGCTCAAGATTGGTTAAAAACCCTAATTGGACAAGACTAAGACTATGGAGGACGAAAATGACCTAATTGATCATCCAATGACACAAACACACCTATTGGATTCACAAGATTGGTTTAAAACCCAAGTTGGACAAGAATATGCCTAGGGAGGACGAATATGACCTAATTGATCATCCAATGACACAAATGAACTTATTGGATGCACAAGATTGGTTAAAAACCCTAATTGGACAAGAATATGCCTAGGGAGGACGAAAATGACCTAATTGATCTTCCAATGACACAAACACGCCTATTGGATGCACAAGATTGGTTAAAAACCCTAATTGGACAAGAATAAGCCTAGGGAGGACGAAAAAGACCTCATTGATCATCCAATGACACAAACACACCTATTGGATGCACAACATTGGTTAAAAACACTAGTTGGACAAGAATATTCCTAGGGAGGACGAAAATGACCTAATTGATCATCCAATGACACAAATGAACTTATTGGATGCAGAAGATTGGTTAAAAACCCTAGTTGGACAAGAATATGCCTAGGGAGGACGAAAATGACCTAATTGATCATCCAATGTCACAAATGAACTTATTGGATGCACAAGATTTGATAAAAACCCTAATTGGACAAGAATAAGCCTAGGGAGGACGAAAATGACCTAATTGATCATCCAATGACACAAACACACCTATTGGATGCACAAGATTGGTTAAAAACCCTAATTGGACAAGAATATGCCTAGGGAGGACGAAAATGACCTAATTTATCATCCAATGAGACAAACACACCTATTGGATGCACAAGATTGGTTAAAAACCCTAATTGGACAACAATATGCGTAGGGAGGACGAATATGACCTAAAAGTTAATCCAATAACACAAATGAACTTATTGGATGCACAAGATTGGTTAAAAACCCTAATTGGAAGAGAATAAGCCTAGGGAGAACGAAAATGACCTAAATGTTAATCCAATGACACAACTCAACTTATTGGATGCACAAGATTGGTTAAAAACCTTAATTGGACAAGAATAAGCCTAGGGAGGACAAAAATAACCTAATTGATCATCCAATGACACAAACACACCTATTGGATGCACAAGATTGGTTAAAAACCCTAATTGGACAAGAATATGCCTAGGGAGGACGAAAATGACCTAAATGTTAATCCAATGACACAAATGAATTTATTGGATACACAAGATTGGTTAAAAACCCTAATTGGACAAGAATAAGTCTAGGGAGGACGAAAATGACCTAAATGCTAATCCAATGACAAAACTCAACTTATTGGATGCAGAAGATTGTTTAAAAACCCTAATTGGGCAAGAATAAGCCTAGGGAGGACGAAAATGACCTAATTGATCCTCCAATGACACAAACACACCTATTGGATGCACAAGATTGGTTAAAAACCCTAATTGGACAAGAATAAGCCTAGGGAGGACGAAAATGACCTAATTGATCATCCATTGCCACAAACACACCTATTGGATGCACAAGATTGGATAAAAACCCTAATTGGACAAGAATAAGCCTAGGAAGGACGAAAATGACCTAATTGATCATCCAATGACACAAACACACCTATTGGATGCACAAGATTGGTTAAAAACCCTAATTGGACAAGAATATGCCTAGGGAGGACGAAAATGACCTAATTGATCATCCAATGACACAAATGAACTTATTGGATGCACAAGATTAGTTAAACACCCTAATTGGAAAAGAATAAGCCTAGGGAGGACGAAAATAACCTAATTGATCGTCCAACGACACAAACACACCTATTGGATGCACAAGATTGGTCTAAAACTCTAATTGGACAAGAATATGCCTAGGGAGGAAGAAAATGACCTAAATGTTAATCCAATGACACAAATGAACTTATTGGATGCACAAGATTGGTTAAAAACCCTAATTGGGCAAGAATAAGCTTAGGGAGGACGAAAATGACCTAATTGATCATCCAATGACACAAACACACCTATTGGATGCACAAGATTGGTTAAAAACCCTAATTGGACAAGAATATGCCTAGGGAGGACGAAAATGACCTAATTGATCATCCAATGACACAAACACACCTATTGGATGCACAAGATTGGTTAAAAACCCTAATTGGACAAGAATATGCCTAGGGAGGACGAAAATGACCTAAATGTTAATCCAATGACACAAATGAACTTATTGGATGCAAAAGATTGGTTAAAAACCCTAATTGGACAAGAATAAGCCTACGGAGGACTAAAATGACCTAATTGATCATCCAATGACACAAACACACATATTGGATGCACAAGATTGGTTAAAATCTATAATTGGACAAGAATAAGCCTAGGGAGGACGAAAATGACCTAATTGATCATCCAATGACACAGACACACCTATTGGATGCACAAGATTTGTTAAAAACCCTAATTGGACAAGAATAAGCCTAGGGAGGACGAAAATGGCCTAATTGATCATCCAATGACACAAACACACCTATTGGATGCACAAGATTGGTTAAAAACCCTAATTGGACAAGAATATGCCTAGGGAGACGAAAATGACCTAATTGATCATCCAATGACACAAACATACCTATTGGATGCACAAGATTGGTTAAAAACCCTAATTAAACAAGAATATGCCTAGGTAGGACGAAAATGACCTAATTGATCATCCAATGACACAAACACACCAATTGGATGCACAAGATTGGTTAAAAACCCTAATTGGACAAGAATAAGCCTAGGGAGGACGGAAATGGCCTAATTGATCATCCAATGACACAAACACACCTATTGGATGCACAAGATTGGTTAAAAACCCTAATTGGACAAGAATATGCCTAGGGAGGACGAAAATGACCTAATTGATCATCCAATGACACAAACACACCTATTGGATGCACAAGATTGGTTAAAAACCCTAATTGGACAAGAATAAGCCTAGTGAGGACGAAAATGACCTAATTGATCATCAAATGACACTAACACACCTATTGGAAGCACAAGAATGGTTAATAACCCTACTTGGACAAGAATATGCCTAGGGAGGACGAAAATGACCTAATTGATCATCCAATGACACAAATGAACATATTGGATGCACAAGATTTGTTAAAAACCCTAATTGGACAAGAATAAGTCTAGGGAGGACGAAAATGACCTAATTGATCATCCAATGACACAAACACACCTATTGGATGCACAAGATTGGTTAAAAACCCTAATTGGACAAGAATATGCCTAGGGAGGACGAAAATGACCTAATTGATCATCCAATGACACAAACACACCTATTGGATGCACAAGATTGGTTAAAAACCCTAATTGGACAAGAATAAGCCTAGGGAGGACAAAAATGACCTAATTGATCATCCAATGACACAAACACACCTATTGGATGCACAAGATTGGTTAAAAACCCTAATTGGACAAGAATAAGCCTAGGGAGTACAAAAATGACCTAATTGATCATCGAATGACACAAACACACCTATTGGATGCACAAGATTGGTTAAAAACCCTAATTGGACAAGAATATGCCTAGCGAGGACGAAAATGACCTAAATATTAATTCAATGACACAAACAAACTTATCGGATGCACAAGATTGGTTAAAAACCCTAATTGGACAAGAATAAGCCTAGGGAGGACGAAAATGACCTAATTGATCATCCAATGACACAAACACACCTATTAGATGAACAAGATTGGTTAAAAACCCTAATTGGACAAGAATAAGCCTAGGGAGGACGAAAATGACCTAATTGATCATCCAATGACACAAACACACCTATTGGATGCACAAGATTGGTTAAAAACCCTAATTGGACAAGAATAAGCCTAGGGAGGACGAAAATGACCTAATTGATCATCCAATGAAACAAACACACCTATTGGATGCACAAGATTGGTTAAAAACCCTTATTGGACAAGAATAAGCCTAGGGAGGACGAAAATGACCTAATTGATCATCCAATGACACAAACACACCTATTGGATGCACAAGATTGGTTAAAAACCCTAATTGGACAAGAATAAGCCTAGGGAGGACGAAAATGACCTAATTGATCATCCAATGACACAAACACACCTATTAATGCACAAGATTGGTTAAAAACCCTAATTGGACAAGAATAAGCCTAGGGAGGACGAAAATGACCTAATTGATCATCCAATGACACAAACACACCTATTGGATGCACAAGATTGGTTAAAAACCCTAATTGGACAAGAATAAGCCTAGGGAGGACGAAAATGACCTAATTGATCATCCAATGACACAAACACACCTATTGGATGCACAAGATTGGTTTAAAACCCTAGTTGGACAAGAATATGCCTATGGAGGACGAAAATGACCAAATTTATCATCCAATGACACAAATGAACTTATTGGATGCACAAGATTGGTTAAAAACCCTAATTGGACAAGAATAAGCCTAGGGAGGACGAAAATGACCTAATTGATCATCCAATGACACAAACACACCTATTGGATGCACAAGATTGGTTAAAAACCCTAATTGGACAAGAATATGCCTAGGGAGGACGAAAATGACCTAATTGATCATCCAATGACACAAACAAACATATTGGATGAACAAGATTGGTTAAAAACCCTAATTGGACAAGAATATGCCTAGGGAAGACGAAAATGACCTAAATATTAATTCAATGACACAAACAAACTTATCGGATGCACAAAATTGGTTAAAAACCCTAATTGGACAAGAATAAGCCTAGGAAGGACGAAAATGACCTAATTGATCATCCAATGACAAAAACACACCTATTAGATGCACAAGATTGGTTAAAAACCCTAATTGGACAAGAATAAGCCTAGGGAGGACGAAAATGACCTAATTGATCATCCAATGACACAAACACACCTATTGGATGCACAAGATTGGTTAAAAACCCTAATTGGACAAGAATATGCCTAGGGAGGACGAAAATGACCTAATTGATCATCCAATGACACAAACAAACATATTGGATGAACAAGATTGGTTAAAAACCCTAATTGGACAAGAATAAGCCTAGGGAGGACGAAAATGACCTAATTGATTATCCAATGACACAAACACACCTATTTGATGCACAAGATTGGTTAAAAACCCTAATTGGACAAGAATATGCCTAGGGAGGACGAAAATGACCTAAATATTAATTCAATGACACAAACAAACTTATCGGATGCCCAAGATTGGTTAAAAACCCTAATTGGACAAGAATAAGCCTAGGGAGGACGAAAATGACCTAATTGATCATCCAATGACACAAACACACCTATTGGATGCACAAGATTGGTTAAAAACCCTAATTGGACAAGAATATGCCTAGGGAGGACGAAAATGACCTAATTGATCATCCAATGACCCAAACACACCTATTGGATGCACAAGATTAGTTAAAAACCCTAATTGGACAAGAATAAGCCTAGGGAGGATGAAAATGACCTAATTGATCATCCAATGACACAAACACACCTATTGGATGCACAAGATTGGTTAAAAACCCTAATTGGACAAGAATAAGCCTAGGTAGGACGAAAATGACCTAATTGATCATCCAATGACACAAACACACCTATTGGATGCACAAGTTTGGTTAAAAACCCTAATTAGACAAGAATAAGCCTAGGGAGGACGAACATGACCTAATTGATCATCCAATGACACAAACACACCTATTGGATGCACAAGATTGGTTAAAAACCCTAATTGGACAAGAATAAGCCTAGGGAGGACGAAAATGACCTAATTGATCATCCATTGCCACAAACACATCAATTGGATGCACAAGATTGGTTAAAAACCCTAATTGGACAAGAATAAGCCTAGGGAGGACGAAAATGACCTAATTGATCATCCAATGACACAAACACACCTATTGGATGCACAAGATTGGTTAAAAACCCTAATTGGACAAGAATAAGCCTAGGGAGGACGAAAATGACCTAATTGATCATCCATTGCCACAAACAAACCTATTGGATGCACAAGATTTGTTAAAAACCCTAGTTGGACAAGAATATGCCTATGGAGGACGAAAATGACCTAATTGATCATCCAATGACGCAAATGAACTTATTGGATGCACAATATTGGTTAAAAACCCTAGTAGGACAAGAATAAGCCTAGGGAGGACGAAAATGACCTAATTGATCATCCAATGACACAAATGAACTTATTGGATGCACAAGATTGGTTAAAAACCCTAGTAGGACAAGAATATGCCTAGGGAGGACGAAAATGACCTAATTAATCATCCAATGACACAAATGAACTTATTGGATGCACAAGATTGGTTAAAAACCCTAATTGGACAAGAATATGCCTAGGGAGGACGAAAATGACCTAAATTGATCATCCAATGACACAAACACACCTATTGGATGCACAAGATTGGTTAAAAACCCTAATTGGACACGAATAAGCCTAGGGAGGACGAAAATGACCTAATTGATCATCCATTGCCACAAACACACCTATTGGATGCACATGATTGGTTAAAAACCCTAATTGGACAAGAATATGCCTAGGGAGGACGAAAATGACCTAATTGATCATCCAATGACACAAACACACCTATTGGATGCACAAGATTGGTTAAAAACCCTAATTGGACAAGAATATGCCTAGGGAGGACGAAAATGACCTAAATATTAATTCAATGACATAAACAAACTTGTTGGATGAACAAGATTGGTTAAAAACCCTAATTGGACAAGAATAAGCCTAGGGAGGACGCAAATGACCTAATTGATCATCCAATGACACAAACACACCTATTGGAAGCACAAGATTGGTTAAAAATCCTATTTGGACAAAAATATGCCTAGGGAGGACGAAAATGACCTAAATGTTAATCCAATGACACAAATGAACTTATTGGATGCACAAGATTGGTTAAAATCCCTAATTGGACAAGAATAAGCCTAGGGAGGACGAAAATGACCAAATTGATCATCCAATGACACAAACACACCTATTGGATGCACAAGATTGGTTAAAAACCCTAATTGGACAAGAATATGCCTAGGGAGGACGAAAATGACCTAAATATTAATTCAATGACACAAACAAAGTTATTGGATGCACAAGATTGGTTAAAAACCCTAATTTGACAACAATAAGTCTAGGGAGGACGAAAATGACCTAATTGATCATCCAATGACACAAACACATCTATTGGATGCACAAGATTGGTTAAAAACCCTAATTGGACAAGAATAAGCCTAGGGAGGACGAAAATGACCTAATTGATCATCCAATGACACAAACACACCTATTGGATGCACAAGATTGGTTAAAAACCCTAATTGGACAAGAATAAGCCTAGGGAGGACGAAAATGACCTAATTGATCATCCAATGACACAAATGAACTTATTGGATGCACAAGATTTTTTAAAAACCCTAATTGGACAAGAATAAGCCTAGGGAGGACGAAAATGACCTAATTGATCATCCAATGACACAAACACACCTATTGGAAGCACAAGATTGGTTAAAAACCCTAGTTGGACAAGAATATGCCTATGGAGGACGAAAATGACCTAATTGATCATCCAATGACACAAATGAACTTATTGGATGCACAAGATTTGTTAAAAACCCTAATTGGACAAGAATAAGCCTAGGGAGGACGAAAATGACCTAATTGATCATCCAATGACACAAACACACCTATTGGATGCATAAGATTGGTTAAAACCCCTAATTGGACAAGAATAAGCCTAGGGAGGCCTAAATTGACCTAATTGATCATCCAATGACACAAACACACCTATTGGATGCACAAGATTGGTTAAAAACCCTAATTGGACAAGAATATGCCTAGGGAGGACGAAAATGACCTAAATATTAATTCAATGACACAAACAAAGTTATTGGATGCACAAGATTGGTTAAAAACCCTAATTGGACAATAATATGTCTAGGGAGGACGAAAATGACCTAAATGTTAATCCAATGACACAAATGAACTTATTGGATGCACAACATTGGTTAAAAACCCTAATTGGACAAAAGTAAGCCTAGGAAGGACGAAAATAACCTAATTGATCATCCAATGACACAAACACACCTATTGGATGCACAAGATTGGTTAAAAACCCTAATTGGACAAGAATATGCCTAGGGAGGACGAAAATGACCTAAATATTAATTCAATGACACAAACAAAGTTATTGGATGCACAAGATTGGTTAAAAACCCTAATTGGATAAGAATATGCCTAGGGAGGACGAAAATGACCTAATTGATCATCCAATGACACAAACACACCTATTGGATGCACAAGATTGGTTAAAAACCCTAATTGGACAAGAATATGCATAGGGAGGACAAAAATGACCTAATTGATCATCCAATGACACAAACACACCTATTGGATGCACAAGATTGGTTAAAAACCCTAATTGGACAAGAATATGCCTAGGGAGGACGAAAATGACCTAAATATTAATTCAATGACACAAACAAAGTTATTGGATGCACAAGATTGGTTAAAAACCCTAATTTGACAAGAATAAGTCAAGGGAGGACAAAAATGACCTAATTGATCATCCAATGACACAAACACACCTATTGGATGCACAAGATTGGTTAAAAACCCTAATTGGACAAGAATAAGCCTAGGGAGGACGAAAATGACCTAATTGATCATCCAATGACACAAACACACCTATTGGATGCACAAGATTGGTTAAAAACCCTAATTGGACAAGAATAAGCCTAGGGAGGACGAAAATGACCTAATTGATCATCCAATGACACAAATGAACTTATTGGATGCACATGATTTGTTAAAAACCCTAATTGGACAAGAATAAGCCTAGGGAGGACGAAAATGACCTAATTGATCATCAATGACACAAACACACCTATTGGATGCACAAGATTGGTTAAAAACCCTAATTGGACAAGAATATGCCTAGGGAGGAGGAAAATGAGCTAATTGATCATCCAATGACACAAACACACCTATTGGATGCACAAGATTGGCTAAAAACCCTAATTGGACAAGAATATGCCTAGGGAGGACGAAAATGACCTAAATATTAATTCAATGACACAAACAAAGTTATTGGATGCACAAGATTGGTTAAAAACCCTAATTTGACTAGAATAAGTCAAGGGAGGACGAAAATGACCTAATCGATCATCCAATGACACAAACACACCTATTGGATGCACAAGATTGGTTAGAAACCCTAATTGGACAAGAATAAGCCTAGGGAGGACGAAAATGACCTAATTGATCATCCAATGACACAAACACACCTATTGGATGCACAAGATTGGTTAAAAACCCTAATTGGACAAGAATATGCCTAGGGAGGACGAAAATGACCTAATTGATCATCCAATGACACAAATGAACTTATTGGATGCACAAGATTGGTTAAAAACCCTAATTGGACAAGAATAAGCATAGAAAGGACAAAAATGACCTAATTGAACATCAATGACACAAACACACCTATTGGATGCACAAGATTGGTTAAAAACCCTAATTGGAAAAGAATATGCCTAGGGAGGACGAAAATGACCTAATTGATCATCCAATGACACAAACACACCTATTGGATGCACAAGATTGGTTAAAAACCCTAGTTGGACAAGAATATGCCTAGGGAGGACGAAAATGACCTAATTGATCATCCAATGACACAAATGAACTTATTGGATGCACAAGATTGGTTAAAAACCCTAATTGGACAATAATAAGCCTAGGGAGGACGAATATGACCTAAATGTTAATCCAATGACACAAATGAACATATTGGATGCACAAGATTGGTTAAAAACCCTAATTGGACAAGAATAAGCCTAGGGAGAACGAAAATGACCTAAATGTTAATCCAATTGCACAATTCAACTTATTGGATGCACAAGATTGGTTAAAAACCCTAATTGGACAAGAATAAGCCTAGGGAAGACGAAAATGACCTAATTGATCATCCAATGACACAAACACACCTATTGGATGCACAAGATAGGTTAAAAACCCTAATTGGACAAGAATATGCCTAGGGAGGACGAAAATGACCTAATTGATCATCCAATGACACAAACACACCTATTGAATGCACAAGATTGGTTAAAAACCCTAATTGGACAAGAATATGCTTAGGGAGGACGAAAATGACCTAATTGATCATCCAATGACACAAACACACCTATTGGATGCACAAGATTCGTTAAAAACCCTAGTTGGACAACAATATGCCTAGGGAGGACGAAAATGACCTAATTGATCATCCAATGACACAAACACACCTATTGGATGCACAAGATTGGTTAAAAACCCTAATTGGACAAGAATATGCCTAGGGAGGACGAAAATGACCTAATTGATCATCCAATGACACAAACACACCTATTGGATGCACAAGATTGGTTAAAAACCCTAATTGGACAAGAATATGCCTAGGGAGGACAAAAATGACCTAAATATTAATTCAATGACACAAATAAACTTATCGGATGCACAAGATTGGTTAAAAACCCTAATTGGACAAGAATAAGCCTAGGGAGGACGAAAATGACCTAATTGATCATCCAATGACACAAACACACCTATTGGATGCACAAGATTGGTTAAAAACCCTAATTGGACAAGAATATGCCTAGGGAGGACGAAAATGACCTAATTGATCATCCAATGACACAAACACACCTATTGGATGCCCAAGATTGCTTAAAAACCCAAATTGGACAAGAATATGCCTAGGGAGGACGAAAATGACCTAAATATTAATTCAATGACACAAACAAACTTATCGGATGCACAAGATTGGTTAAAAACCCTAATTGGACAAGAATAAGCCTAGGGAGGACGAAAATGACCTAATTGATCATCCAATGACACAAACACACCTATTGGATGCACAAGATTGGTTAAAAACCCTAATTGGACAAGAATAAGCCTAGGGAGGACGAAAATGACCTAATTAGTCATCCAATGACACAAACACACCTATTGGATGCACAAGATTGGTTAAAAACCCTAATTGGACAAGAATATGCCTATGGAGGACGAAAATGACCTAATTGATCATCCAATGACACAAACACACCTTTTGGATGCACAAGATCGGTTAAAAACCCTAATTGGACAAGAATATGCCTAGGGAGGACGAAAATGACCTAATTGATCATCCAATGACACAAACACACCTATTGGATGCACAAGATTGGTTAAAAACCCTAATTGGACAAGAATATGCCTAGGGAGGACGAAAATGACCTAATTGATCATCCAATGACACAAATGAAATTATTGGATGCACAAGATTAGTTAAAAACCCTAATTGGACAAGAATAAGCCTAGGGAGGACGAAAATAACCTAATTGATCATCCAATGACACAAACACCCCTATAGGATGCACAAGATTGGTCTAAAACTCTAATTGGACAAGAATATGCCTAGGGAGGACGAAAATGACCTAAATGTTAATCCAATGACACAAACGGACTTATTGGATGCACAAGATTGGTTAAAAACCCTAATTGGACAAGAATAAGCCTAGGGAGGACGAAAATGACCTAATTGATCATCCAATGACACAAACACACCTATTGGATGCACAAGATTGGTTAAAAACCCTAATTGGACAAGAATAAGCCTAGGGAGGACAACAATGACCTAATTGATCATCCAATGACACAAACACACCTATTGGATGCACAAGAATGGTTAAAAACCCTAATTGGACAAGAATAAGCCTAGGGAGGACGAAAATGACCTAATTGATCATCCAATGACACAAACACACCTATTGGATGCACAAGATTGGTTAAAAACCCTAATTGGACAAGAATAAGCCTAGGGAGGACGAAAATGACCTAATTGATCATCCAATGACACAAACACACCTATTGGATGCACAAGATTGGTTAAAAACCCTAATTGGACAAGAATATGCCTAGGGAGGACGAAAATGACCTAAATGTTAATCCAATGACACAACTCAACCTATTGGATGCACAAGATTGGTTAAAAACCCTAATTGGACAAGAATATGCCTAGGGAGGACGAAAATGACCTAATTGATCATCCAATGACACAAACACACCTATTGGATGCACAAGATTGGTTAAAAACCCTAATTGGACAAGAATATGCCTAGGGAGGACGAAAATGACCTAATTGATCATCCAATGACATAAATGAACTTATTGGATGCACAAGATTAGTTAAAAACCCTAATTGGACAAGAATAAGGCTAGGGAGGACGAAAATAACCTAATTGATCATCCAATGACACAAACACACCTATTGGATGCACAAGAATGGTCTAAAACTCTAATTGGACAAGAATATGCCTACGGAGGACGAAAATGACCTAAATGTTAATCCAATGACACAAATGAACTTATTGGATGCACAAGATTGGTTAAAAACCCTAATTGGACAAGAATAAGCCTAGGGAGGACGAAAATTGCCTAAATGTTAATCCAATGACACAACTCAACTTATTGGATGCACAAGATCGGTTAAAAACCCTAATTGGACAAGAATAAGCCTAGGGAGGACGAAAATGACCTAATTGATCATCCAATGACACAAACACACCTATTGGATGCACAAGATTGGTTAAAAACCCTAATTGGACAAGAATATGCCTAGGGAGGACGAAAATGACCTAATTGATCATCCAATGACACAAATGAACTTATTGGATGCACAAGATTAGTTAAAAACCCTAATAGGACAAGAATAAGCCTAGGGAGGACGAAAATAACCTAATTGATCATCCAATGACACAAACACACCTATTGGATGCACAAGATTGGTTAAAAACCCTAGTTGGACAAGAATATGCCTAGGGAGGACGAAAATGACCTAATTGATCATCCAATGACACAAATGAACTTATTGGATGCACAAGATTAGTTAAAAACCCTAATTGGACAAGAATAAGCCTAGGGAGGACGAAAATAACCTAATTGATCATCCAGTGACACAAACACACCTATTGGATGCACAAGATTGGTCTAAAACTCTAATTGGCCAAGAATATGCCTAGGGAGGACGAAAATGACCTAAATGTTAATCCAATGACACAAATGAACTTATTGGATGCACAAGATCGGTTAAAAACCCTAATTGGACAAGAATAAGCCTAGGGAGGACGAAAATGACCTAATTGTTAATCCAATGACACAACTCAACTTATTGGAGGCACAAGATTGGTTAAAAACCTTAATTTGACAAGAATAAGCCTAGGGAGGACGAAAATGACCTAATTGATCATCCAATGACTCAAACACACCTATTGGATGCACAAGATTGGTTAAAAACCCTAATTGGACAAGAATATGCATAGGGAGGACGAAAATGACCTAATTGATCATCCAATGACACAAACACACCTATTGGATGCACAAGATTGGTTAAAAACCCTAATTGGACAAGAATATGCCTAGGGAGGACGAAAATGACCTAATTGATCATCCAATGACACAAACACACCTATTGGATGCACAAGATTGGTTAAAAACCCTAATTGGACAAGAATATGCCTAGGGAGGACGAAAATGACCTAAATATTAATTCAATGACACAAACAAAGTTATTGGATGCACAAGATTGGTTAAAAACCCTAATTGGACAAGAATAAGCCTAGGGAGGATTAAAATGACCTAATTGATCATCCAATGACACAAACACACCTATTGGATGCACAAGATTGGTTAAAAACCCTAATTGGACAAGAATATGCCTACGGAGGACGAAAATGACCTAAATATTAATTCAATGACGCAAACAAACTTATCGGATGCACAAGATTGGTTAAAAACCCTAATTGGACAAGAATAAGCCTAGGGAGGACGAAAATGACCTAATTGATCATCCAATGACACAAACACACCTATTGGATGCACAAGATTGGTTAAAAACCCTAATTGGACAAGAATAAGCCTGGGGAGGAAGAAAATGACCTAATTGATCATCCAATGACAAAAACACACCTATTGGATGCACAAGATTGGTTAAAAACCCTAATTGGACAAGAATAAGCCTAGGGAGGACGAAAATGACCTAATTGATCATCCAATGACACAAACACACCTATTGGATGCACAAGATTGGTTAAAAACCCTAATTGGACAAGAATAAGCCTAGGGAGGACGAAAATGACCTAATTGATCATCCAATGACACAAACACACCAATTGGATGCACAAGATTGGTTAAAAACCCTAGTTGGACAAGAACATGCCTAGGGAGGACGAAAATGACCAAAATATTAATTCAATGACACAAACAAAGTTATTGGATGCACAAGATTGGTTAAAAACCCTAATTGGACAAGAATAAGCCTAGGGAGGACGAAAATGACCTAATTGATCATCCAATGACACAAACACACCTATTGGATGCACAAGATTGGTTAAAAACCCTAATTGGACAAGAATAAGCCTAGGGAGGACGAAAATGACCTAATTGATCATCCAATGACACAAACACACCTATTGGATGCACAAGATTGGTTAAAAACCCTAATTGGACAAGAATAAGCCTAGGGAGGACGAAAATGACCTAATTGATCATCCAATGACACAAACACATCTATTGGAAGCACAAGATTGGTTAGAAACCCTAGTTGGACAAGAATATGCCTAGGGAGGACGAAAATGACCTAATTGATCATCCAATGACACAAATGAACTTATTGGATGCACAAGATTGCTTAAAAACCCTAATTGGACAAAAATAAGCATAGAAAGGACGAAAATGACCTAATTGATCATCCAATGACACAAACACACCTATTGGATGCACAAGATTGGTTAAAAACCCTAATTGGACAAGAATAAGCCTAGGGAGGACGAAAATGACCTAATTGATCATCCAATGACACAAACACACCTATTGGATGCACAAGATTGGTTAAAAACCCTAATTGGACAAGAATAAGCCTAGGGAGGACGAAAATGACCTAATTGATCATCCAATGACACAAACACACCTATTGGATGCACAAGATTGGTTAAAAACCCTAATTGGACAAGAAGATGCCTAGGGAGGACAAAAATGACCTAATTGATCATCGAATGACACAAACACACCTATTGGATGCAAAAGTTTGGTTAAAAACCCTAATTGGACAAGAATAAGCCAAGGGAGAACGAATATGACCTAAATGTTAATCCAATAACACAAATGAACTTATTGGATGCACAAGATTGGTTAAAAACCCTAATTCGACAAGAATAAGCCTAGGGAGGACGAAAATGACCTAATTGATCATCCAATGACACAAACACACCTATTGGATGCACAAGATTGGTTAAAAACCCTAATTGGACAAGAATAAGCCTAGGGAGGACGAAAATGACCTAATTGATCATCCAATGACACAAACACACCTATTGGATGCACAAGATTGGTTAAAAACCCTAATTGGACAAGAATATGCGTAGGGAGGCCGAAAATGACCTAAATATTAATTCAATGACACAAACAAAGTTATTGGATGCACAAGATTGGTTAAAAACCCTAATTGGACAAGAATAAGCCTAGGGAGGACGAAAATGACCTAATTGATCATCCAATGACACAAACACACCTATTGGATGCACAAGATTGGTTAAATACCCTAATTGGACTAGAATATGCCTTGGGAGGACGAAAATGACCTAAATATTAATTCAATGACATAAACAAAGTTATTCGATGCACAAGATTGGTTAAAAACCCTTATTGGACAAGAATAAGCCTAGGGAGGACGAAAATGACCTAATTGATCATCCAATGACACAAACACACCCATTGGATGCACAAGATTGGTTAAAAACCATAATTGGACAAGAATAAGCCTAGGGAGGACGAAAATGACCTAATTGATCATCCAATGACACAAACACACCTATTGGATGCACAAGATTGGTTAAAAACCCTAATTGGACAAGAATAAGCCTAGGGAGGACGAAAATGACCTAATTGATCATCCAATGACACAAACACACCTATTGGATGCACAAGATTGGTTTAGAACCATAGTTGGACAAGAATATGCCTAGGGAGGACGAAAATGACCTAATTGATCATCCAATGACACAAACACACCTATTGGATTCACAAGATTGGTTAAAAACCCTAATTGGACAAGAATATGCCTAGGGAGGACGAAAATGACCTAATTGATCATCCAATGACATAAACACACCTATTGGATGCACTAGATTGGTTAAAAACCCTAATTGGACAAGAATAAGCCTAGGGAGAACGAAAATGACCTAATTGATCATCCAATGACACAAACACACCTATTGGATGCACAAGATTGGTTAAAAACCCTAATTGGACAAGAATAAGCCTAGGGAGGACGAAAATGACCTAATTGATCATCCAATGACACAAACACACCTATTGGATGCACAAGATTGGTTAAAAACCCTAGTTGGACAAAATATGCCTAGGGAGGTCGAAAATGACCTAATTGATCATCCAATGACACAAATCAACTTATTGGATGCACAAGATTTGTTAAAAACCGTAATTGGACAAGAATAAGCCTAGGGAGGACGAAAATGACCTAATTGATCATCCAAT
>JBBPBR010001503.1:60881-79855 GCA_037974775.1 Cicer pinnatifidum | reverse complement strand
AAGAATATGCCTATGGAGGACGAAAATGACCTAAATTGATCATCCAATGACACAAACACACCTATTGGATGCACAAGATTGGTTAAAAACCCTAATTGGACAAGAATATGCCTAGGGAGGACGAAAATGACCTAAATATTAATTCAATGACACAAACAAACTTATTGGATGCACAAGATTTGTTAAAAACTCTAATTGGACAAGAATAAGCCTAGGGAGGATGAAAATGACCTAATTGATCATCCAATGACACAAACACACCTATTGGATGCACAAGATTGGTTAAAAACCATAATTGGATAAGAATAAGCCTAGGGAGGACGAAAATGACCTAATTGATCATCCAATGACACAAACACACCTATTGGATACACAAGATTGGTTAAAAACCCTAATTGGACAAGAATAAGACTAGGGAGGACGAAAATGACCTAATTGATCTACCAATGACACAAACACACCTATTGGATTCACAAGATTGGTTTAAAACCCTAGTTGGACAAGAATATGCCTAGGGAGGACGAAAATGACCTAATTGATCATCCAATGACACAAACACACCTATTGGATTCACAAGATTGGTTAAAAACCCTAATTGGACAAGAATATGCCTAGGGAGGACGAAAATGACCTAATTGATCATCCAATGACACAAACACACCTATTGGATGCACAAGATTCGTTAAAAACCCTAATTGGACAAGAATATGCCTAGGGAGGACGAAAATAACCTAATTGATCATCCAATGACACATACACACCTATTGGATGCACAAGATTGGTTAAAAACCCTAATTGGACAAGAATATGCCTAGGGAGGACGAAAATGACCTAATTGATCATCCAATGACACAAACACACCTATTGGATGCACAAGATTGGTTAAAAACCCTAATTGGACAAGAATAAGCCTAGGGAGGATGAAAATGACTTAATTGATCATCCAATTACACAAACACACCTATTGGATGCACAAGATTGGTTAAAAACCCTAATTGGACAAGAATAAGCCTAGGGAGGACGAAAATGTCCTAATTGATCATCCAATGACACAAACACACCTATTGGATGCACAAGATTGGTTAAAAACCCTAATTTGACTAGAATAAGCCTAGGGTGGACGAAAATGACCTAATTGATCATCCATTGCCACAAACACACCTATTGGATGCACAAGATTGGTTAAAAACCCTAATTGGACAAGAATAAGCCTAGGGTGGACGAAAATGACCTAATTGATCATCCAATGACACAAACACACCTATTGGATGCACAAGATTGGTTAAAAACCCTAATTGGACAAGAATAAGCCTTGGGAGGACGAAAATGACTTAATTGATCATCCAATGACACAAACACACCTATTGGATGCACAAGATTGGTTAAAAACCCTAATTGGACAAGAATATGCCTAGGGAGGACGAAAATGACCTAAATATTAATTCAATGACACAAACAAAGTTATTGGATGCGCAAGATTGGTTAAAAACCCTAATTGGACAAGAATAAGCCTAGGGAGAACGAAAATGACCTAATTGATCATCCAATGACACAAACACACCTATTGGATGCACAAGATTGGTTAAAAACCCTAATTGGACAAGAATAAGCCTAGGGAGGACGAAAATGACCTAATTGATCATCCAATGACACAAACACACCTATTGGATGCACAAGATTGGTTAAAAACCCTAGTTGGACAAAATATGCCTAGGGAGGTCGAAAATGACCTAATTGATCATCCAATGACACAAATCAACTTATTGGATGCACAAGATTTGTTAAAAACCGTAATTGGACAAGAATAAGCCTAGGGAGGACGAAAATGACCTAATTGATCATCCAATGACACAAATGAACTTATTGGATTCACAAGATTGGTTAAAAACCCTAATTGGACAAGAATAAGCCTAGGGAGGACGAAAATGATCTAAATTGATCATGCAATGACACAAACACACCTATTGGATGCACAAGATTGGTTAAAAACCCTAATTGGAGAAGAATATGCCTATGGAGGACGAAAATGACCTAAATTGATCATCCAATGACACAAACACACCTATTGGATCCACAAGATTTGTTAAAAACCCTAATTGGACAAGAATAAGCCTAGGGAGGACGAAAATGACCTAAATATTAATTCAATGACATAAACAAACTTGTTGGATGCACAAGATTGGTTAAAAACCCTAATTGGACAGGAATAAGCCTAGGGAGGACGAAAATGACCTAATTGATCATCCAATGACACAAACACACCTATTGGAAGCACAAGATTGGTTAAAAACCCTATGTGGACAAAAATATGCCTAGGGAGGACGAAAATGACCTAAATGTTAATCCAATGACACAAATGAACTTATTGGATGCACAAGATTGGTTAAAATCCCTAATTGGACAAGAATAAGCCTAGGGAGGACGAAAATGACCTAATTGATCATCCAATGACACAAACACACCTATTGGATGCACAAGATTGGTTAAAAACCCTAAATGGACAAGAATAAGCCTAGGGAGGACGAAAATGACCTAAATGTTAATCCAATGACACAAATGAACTTATGGGATGCACAAGATTGGTTAAAAATCCTAATTGGACAAGAATAAGCCTAGGGAGGACGAAAGTGACCTAAATGCTAATCCAATGACACAACTCAACTTATTGGATGCACAAGATTGGTTAAAAACCCTAATTGGGCAAGAATAAGCCTAGGGAGGACGAAAATGACCTAATTGATCATCCAATGACACAAACACACCTATTGGATGCACAAGATTGGTTAAAAACCCTGATTGGACAAGAATAAGCCTAGGGAGGACGAAAATGACCTAATTGATCATCCATTGCCACAAACACACCTATTGGATGCACAAGATTGGTTAAAATCCCTAATTGGACAAGAATAAGCCTAGGGTGGACGAAAATGACCTAATTGATCATCCAATGACACAAACACACCTATTGGATGCACAAGATTGGTTAAAAACCCTAGTCGGACAAGAAAATGCCTAGGGAGGACGAAAATGACCTAATTGATCATCCAATGACACAAATGAACTTATTGGATGCACAAGATTTGTTAAAAACCCTAATTGGACAAGAATAAGCCTATGGAGGACGAAAATGACCTAATTGATCATCCAATGACACAAACACATCTATTGGATGCACAAGATTGGTTAAAAACCCTAATTGGACAAGAATATGCCTAGGGAGGACGAAAATGACCTAAATGTTAATGCAATTACACAACTCAACTTATTGGATGCACAAGATTGGTTAAAAACCCTAATTGGACAAGAATAAGCCTAGGGAGGACGAAAATAACCTAATTGATCATCCAATGACACAAACACACCTATTGGATGCACAAGATTGGTTAAAAACCCTAATTGGACAAGAATATGCCTAGGGAGGAAGAAAATGACCTAAATGTTAATCCAATGACACAAATGAACTTATGGGATGCACAAGATTGGTTAAAAATCCTAATTGGACAAGAATAAACCTAGGGAGGACGAAAATGACCTAAATGCCAATCCAATGACACAACTCAACTTATTGGATGCACAAGATTGGTTAATAACCGTAGTTGGACAAGAATATGCCTAGGGAGGACGAAAATGACCTAATTGATCATCCAATGACACAAATAAACTTATTGGATGCACAAGATTTGTTAAAAACCCTAGTTGTACAAGAATATACCTAGGGAGGACGAAAATGACCTAATTGATCATCCAATGACACAAATGAACTTATTGGATGCACAAGATTTGTTAAAAACCCTAATTGGACAAGAATAAGCCTAGGGAGGACGAAAATGACCTAATTGATCATCCAATGACACAAACACACCTATTGGATGCACAAGATTGGTTAAAAACCCTAATTGGACAAGAATAAACCTAGGGAGGACGAAAATGACCTAATTGATCATCCAATGACACAAACACACCTATTGGATGCACAAGATTGGTTAAAAACCCTAATTGGACAAGAATAAGCCTAGGGAGGACGAAAATGACCTAATTGATCATCCAATGACACAAACACACCTATTGGATCACAAGATTGGTTAAAAACCCTAATTGGACAAGAATAAACCTAGGGAGGATGAAAATGACCTAATTGATCATCCAATGACACAAACACACCTATTGG
This sequence comes from Cicer pinnatifidum, assembly GCA_037974775.1. Classification (NCBI taxonomy): domain Eukaryota; kingdom Viridiplantae; phylum Streptophyta; class Magnoliopsida; order Fabales; family Fabaceae; genus Cicer; species Cicer pinnatifidum. The sequence goes on along the minus strand of JBBPBR010001503.1, from coordinate 75,687 downwards.
ATGCACAAGATTGGTTAAAAACCCTAATTGGACAAGAATAAGCCTAGGGAGGACGAAAATGACCTAATTGATCATCCAATGACACAAACACACCTATTGGATGCACAAGATTGGTTAAAAACCCTAATTCGACAAGAATATGCCTAGGGTGGACGAAAATGACCTAATTGATCATCTAATGACACAAACACACCTATTGGATGCACAAGATTGGTTAAAAACCATAATTGGACAAGAATAAGCCTAGGGAGGACGAAAATGACCTAATTGATCATCCAATGACACAAACACACCTATTGGATGCACAGGATTGGTTAAAAACCCTAATTGGACAAGAATATGCCTAGGGAGGACGAAAATGACCTAAATGTTAATTCAATGACACAAACACACCTATTGGATGCACAAGATTGGTTAAAAACCCTAATTGGACAAGAATAAGCCTAGGGAGGACGAAAATGACCTAATTGATCATCCAATGACACAAACACACCTATTGGATGCACAAGATTGGTTAAAAACCCTAATTGGACAAGAATAAGCCTAGGGAGGACGAAAATGACCTAATTGATCATCCAATGACACAAACACACCTATTGGATGCACAAAATTGGTTAAAAACCGTAGTTGGACAAGAAGATGCCTAGGGAGGACGAAATTTACCTAATTGATCATCCAATGACACAAATGAACTTATTGGATGCACAAGATTTGTTAAAAACCCTAATTGGACAAGAATAAGCCTAGGGAGGACGAAAATGACCTAATTGATCATCCAATGACACAAACACACCTATTGGATGCACAAGATTGGTTAAAAACCCTAATTGGACAAGAATAAGCCTAGGGAGGACGAAAATGACCTAATTGATCATCCAATGACACAAACACACCTATTGGATGCACAAGATTGGTTAAAAACCCTAATTGGACAAGAATAAGCCTAGGGAGGACGAAAATGACCTAATTGATCATCCAATGACACAAACACACCTATTGGATGCACAAGATTGGTTTAAAACCCTAGTTGATCAAGAATATGCCTAGGAAGGACGAAAATGACCTAATTGATCATCCAATGACACAAATGAACTTATTGGATGCACAAGATTGGTTAAAAACCCTAATTGGACAAGAATAAGCCTAGGGAGGACGAAAATGACCTAATTGATCATCCAATGACACAAACACACCTATTGGATGCACAAGATTGGTTAAAAACCCTAATTGGACAAGAATAAGCCTAGGGAGGACGAAAATGACCTAATTGATCATCCAATGACACAAACACACCTATTGGATGCACAAGATTGGTTAAAAACCATAATTGGACAAAAATAAGCCTAAGGAGGACGAAAATGACCTAATTGATCATCCAATGACACAAACACACCTATTGGATGCACAAGATTGGTTAAAAACCCTAATTGGACAAGAATAAGCCTAGGGAGGACGAAAATGACCTAATTGATCATCCAATGACACAAACACACCTATTGGATGCACAAGATTGGTCTAAAACTCTAATTGGACAGGAATATGCCTAGGGAGGACGAAAATGACCTAAATGTTAATCCAATGACACAAATGAACTTATTGGATGCACAAGATTGGTTAAAAACCCTAATTGGACAAGAATAAGCCTAGGGAGGACGAAAATGACCTTAATGTTAATCCATTGACACAAATGAACTTATTGGATGCCCAAGATTAGTTAAAAACCCTAATTGGACAAGAATAAGCTTAGGGAGGACGAAAATGACCTAATTGATCATCCAATGACACAAACACACCTATTGGATGCACAAGATTGGTTAAAAACCCTAATTGGACAAGAATAAGCCTAGGGAGGACGAAAATGACCTAATTGATCATCCAATGACACAAACACACCTATTGGATGCACAAGATTGGTTAAAAACCCTAATTGGACAAGAATATGCCTAGGGAGGACGAAAATGACCTAATTGATCATCCAATGACACAAACACACCTATTGGATGCACAAGATTAGTTAAAAACCCTAATTGGACAAGAATAAGCCAAGGGAGTACGAAAATGACCTAATTGATCATCCAATGACACAAACACACCTATTGGATGCACAAGATTGGTTAAAAACCCTAATTGGACAAGAATAAGCCTAGGGAGGACGAAAATGACCTAAATGTTAATCCAATGAAACAACTCAACTTATTGGATGCACAAGATTGGTTAAAAACCCAAATTGGATAAGAATAAGCCTAGGGAGGACAAAAATGACCTAATTGATCATCCAATGACACAAACACACCTATTGGATGCACAAGATTGGTTAAAAACCCTAATTGGACAATAATATGCCTAGGGAGGACGAAAATGACCTAATTGATCATCCAATGACACAAATGAACTTATTGGATGCACAAGATTAGTTAAAAACCCTAATTGGACAAGAATAAGCCTATGGAGGACGAAAACGACCTAATTGATCATCCAATGACACAAACACACCTATTGGATGCACAAGATTGGTTAAAAACCTTAATTGGACAAGATTATGCCTAGCGAGGACGATAATGACCTAAATATTAATTCAATGACACAAACAAACTTATTGGATGCACAAGATTGGTTAAAAACCCTAATTCGACAAGAATAAGCCTAGGGAGGACGAAAATGACCTAATTGATCATGCAATGACACAAACACACCTATTGGATGCACAAGATTGGTTAAAAACCCTAATTGGACAAGAATATGCCTAGCGAGGACGAAAATGACCTAAATATTAATTCAATGACAAAAACAAACTTATTGGATGCACAAGATTGGTTAAAAACCCTAATTGGACAAGAATAAGCCTAGGGAGGACGAAAATGACCTAATTGATCATCCAATGACACAAACACACCTATTGGATACACAAGATTGGTTAAAAACCCTAATTGGACAAGAATATGCCTAGGGAGGACGAAAATGACCTAAATGTTAATCCAATGACACAACTCAACTTATTGGATGCACAAGATTGGTTAAAAACCCTAATTGGACAAGAATAAGCCTAGGGAGGACGAAAATGAACTAATTGATCATCCAATGACACAAACACACCTATTAGATGCACATGATTGGTTAAAAACCCTAATTGGACAAGAATAAGCCTAGGGAGGACGAAAATGACCTAATTGATCATCCAATGACACAAACACACCTATTGGATGCACAAGATTGGTTAAAAACCCTAATTGGACAAGAATATGCCTAGGGAGGACGAAAATGACCTAATTGATCATGAAATGACACAAACACACCTATTGGATGCACAAGATTGGTTAAAAACCCTAATTGGACAAGAATAGGCCTAGGGAGGACGAAAATGACCTAAATATTAATTCAATGACACTAACAAACATATTGGACGCACAAGATTGGTTAAAAATCCTAATTGGACAAGAATAAGCCTAGGGAGGATAAAAATGACCTAATTGATCATCCAATGACACAAACACACCTATTGGAAGCACAAGATTGGTTAAAAATCCTAATTGGACAAGAATATGCCTAGGGAGGACGAAAATGACCTAAATGTTAATCCAATGACACAAATGAACTTATTGGATGCACAAGATTGGTTAAAAACCCTAATTGGACAAGAATAAGCCTAGGGAGGACGAAAATGACCTAATTGATCATCCAATGACAGAAACACACCGATTGGATTCACAAGATTGGTTAAAAACCCTAATTCGACAAGAATATGCCTAAGGAGGACGAAAATGACCTAAATATTAATTCAATGACACAAACAAAGTTATTGGATGCACAAGATTGGTTAAAAACCCTAATTGGACAAGAATAAGCCTTGGGATGATGAAAATGACCTAATTGATCATCCAATGACACAAACACACCTATTGGATGCACAAGATTGGTTAAAAACCCTAATTGGACAAGAATAAGCCTAGGGAGGACGAAAATGACCTAATTGATCATCCAATGACACAAACACACCTATTGGATGCACAAGATTGGTTAAAAACCCTAATTGGACAAGAATAAGCCTAGGGAGGACGAAAATGACCTAATTGATCATCCAATGACACAAACACACCTATTGGATGCACAAGATTGGTTAAAAACCCTAATTGGACAAGAATAAGCCTAGGGAGGAAGAAAATGACCTAATTAATCATCCGATGACACAAACACAGCTATTGGATGCACAAGATTGGTTAAAAACCCTAATTGGACAAGAATAAGCCTAGGGAGGACGAAAATGACCTAAATGTTAATCCAATGACACAACTCAACTTATTGGATGCACAAGATTGGTTAAAAACCATAATTGGGCAAGAATAAGCCTAGGGAGGACGAAAATGACCTAATTGATCATCCAATGACACAAACACACCTATTGGATGCACAAGATTGGTTAAAAACCCTAATTGGACAAGAATAAGCCTAGGGAGGACGAAAATGACCTAATTGATCATCCAATGACACAAACACACCTATTGGATGCACAAGATTGGTCTAAAACTCTAATTGGACAAGGATATGCCTAGGGAGGACGAAAATGACCTAAATGTTAATCCAATGACACAAATGAACTTATTGGATGCACAAGATTGGTTAAAAACCCTAATCGGACAAAATAAGCCTAGGGAGGACGAAAATGACCTAAATGTTAATCCAATGACACAACTCAACTTATTGGATGCACAAGATTGGTTAAAAACCATAATTGGGCAAGAATAAGCCTAGGGAGGACGAAAATGACCTAATTGATCATCCAATGACACAAACACACCTATTGGATGCACAAGATTGGTTAAAAACCCTAATTGGACAAGAATAAGCCTAGGGAGGACGAAAATGACCTAATTGATCATCCATTGCCACAAACACACCTATTGGATGCACAAGATTGGTTAAAAACCCAAATTGGACAAGAATATGTATAGGGAGGACGAAAATGACCTAATTGATCATCCAATGACACAAACACACCTATTGGATGCACAAGATTGGTTAAAAACCCTAATTGGACAAGAATATGCCTTGGGAGGACGAAAATGACCTAAATATTAATTCAATGACATAAACAAATTTGTTGGATGCACAAGATTGGTTAAAAACCCTAATTGGATAAGAATAAGCCTAGGGAGGACGAAAATGACCTAATTGATCATCCAATGACACAAACACACCTATTGGAAGCACAAGATTGGTTAAAAACCCTATGTGGACAAAAATATGCCTAGGGAGGACGAAAATGACCTAAATGTTAATCCAATGACACAAATGAACTTATTGGATGCACAAGATTGGTTAAAATCCCTAATTGGACAAGAATAAGCCTAGGGAGGACGAAAATGACCTAATTGATCATCCAATGACACAAACACACCTATTGGATGCACAAGATTGGTTAAAAACCCTAATTGGACAAGAATAAGCCTAGGGAGGACGAAAATGACCTAATTGATCATCCAATGACAAAAACACACCTATTGGATGCACAAGATTGGTTAAAAACCCTAATTGGACAAGAATAAGCCTTGGGAGGATGAAAATGACCTAATTGATCATCCAATGACACAAACACACCTATTGGATGCACAAGATTGGTTAAAAACCCTAATTGGACAAGAATAAGCCTAGGGAGGACGAAAATGACCTAATTGATCATCCAATGACACAAACACACCTATTTGATGCACAAGATTGGTTAAAAACCCTAATTCGACAAGAATATGCCTAGGGTGGACGAAAATGACCTAATTGATCATCTAATGACACAAACACACCTATTGGATGCACAAGATTGGTTAAAAACCCTAATTGGACAAGAATATGCTTAGGGAAGACGAAAATGACCTTAATGTTAATCCAATGACACAAATGAACTTATTGGATGCACAAGATTGGTTAAAAACCCTAATTGGACAAGAATAAGCCTAGGGAGGAAGAAAATGACCTAATTGATCATCCAATGACACAAACACACCTATTGGATGCACAAGATTGGTTAAAAACCCTAATTGGACCAGAATATGCCTAAGAAGGACGAAAACGACCTAATTGATCATCCAATGACACAAACACACCTATTGGATGCACAAGATTGGTTAAAAACCCTAATTGGACAAGAATAAGCCTAGGGAGGACGAAAATGACCTAATTGATCATCCAATGACACAAACACACCTATTGGATGCACAAGATTGGTTAAAAACCCTAATTGGACAAGAATATGCCTATGGAGGACGAAAATGACCTAAATATTAATTCAATGACAGAAACAAACTTATTGGATGCACAAGATTGGTTAAAAACCCTAATTGGACAAGAATAAGCCTAGGGAGGACTAAAATGACCTAAATGTTAATCCAATGACACAAACTCACCTATTGGATGCACAAGATTGGTTAAAAACCCTAATTGGACAAGAATAAGCCTAGGGAGGACGAAAATGACCTAATTGATCATCCAATGACACAAACACACCTATTTGATGCACAAGATTGGTTAAAAACCCTAATTGGACAAGAATAAGCTTAGGGAGGACGAAAATGACCTAATTGATCATCCAATGACACAAACACACCTATTGGATGCACAAGATTGGTTAAAAACCCTAATTGGACAAGAATAAGCCTAGGGAGGACGAAAATGACCTAATTGATCATCCAATGACACAAACACACCTATTGGATGCACAAGATTGGTTAAAAACCCTAATTGGACAAGAATATGCCTAGGGAGGACGAAAATGACCTAATTGATCATCCAATGACACAAACACACCTATTGGATGCACAAGATTGGTTAAAAACACTAATTGGACAAGAATATTCCTAGGGAGGACGAAAATGACCTAAATATTAATTCAATGACACAAACAAACTTATCGGATGCAGAAGATTGGTTTAAAACCCTAATTGGACAAGAATAAGCCTAGGGAGGACGAAAATGACCTAATTGATCATCCAATGACACAAACACACCTATTGGATGCACAAGATTGGTTAAAAACCCTAATTGGACAAGAATATACCTAGGGAGGACGAATATGACCTAAATGTTAATCCAATGACACAAATGAACTTATTGGATGCACAAGATTGGTTAAAAACCCTAATTGGACAAGAATAAGCCTAGGGAGGACGAAAATGACCTAATTGATCATCCAATGACACAAACACACCTATTGGATGCACAAGATTGGTTAAAAACCCTAGTTGGACAAGAATATGCCTAGGGAGGACGAAAATGACCTAATTGATCATCCAATGACACAAATGAACTTATTGGATGAACAAGAGTGGCTAAAAACCCTAATTGGACAAGAATATGCCTAGGGAGGACGAAAATGACCTAAATATGAATTCAATGACACAAACAAAGTTATTGGATGCACAAGATTGGTTAAAAACCCTAATTGGACAAGAATATGCCTAGGGAGGACGAAAATGACCTAAATATTATTTCAATGACACAAACAAAGTTATTGGATGCACAAGATTGGTTAAAAACCCTAATTGGACAAGAATAAGCCTAGGGAGGACGAAAATGACCTAATTGATCATCCAATGACACAAACACACCTATTGGATGCACAAGATTGGTTAAAAACCCTAATTGGACAAGAATAAGCCTAGGGAGGACGAAAATGACCTAATTGATCATCCAATGACACAAACACACCTATTGGATGCACAAGATTGGTTTAAAACCCTAGTTGGACAAGAGTATGCCTAGGGAGGACGAAAATGACCTAATTGATCATCCAATGACACAAATGAACTTATTGGATGCACAAGATTGGTTAAAAACCCTAATTGGACAAGAATAAGCCTAGGGAGGACGAAAATGACCTAATTGATCATCCAATGACACAAACACACCTATTGGATGTACAAGATTGGTTAAAAACCCTAATTGGACAAGAATATGCCTAAGGAGGACGAAAAAGACCTAATTGATCATCCAATGACACAAACACACCTATTGGATGCACAAGATTGGTTAAAAACCCTAATTGGACAAGAATAAGCCTAGGGAGGACGAAAATGACCTAATTGATCATCCAATGACACAAACACACCTATTGGATGCACAAGATTGGTTAGAAACCCTAATTGGACAAGAATAAGCCTAGGGAGGACAAAAATGAACTAATTGATCATCCAATGACACAAACACACCTATTGGATGCACAAGATTGGTTAAAAACCCTAATTGGACAAGAATAAGCCTAGGGAGGACGAAAATGACCTAATTGATCATCCAATGACACAAACACACCTATTGGATGCACAAGATTGGTTAAAAACCCTAATTGGACAAGAATAAGCCTAGGGAGGACGAAAATGACCTAATTGATCATCCAATGACACAAACACACCTATTGGATGCACAAGATTGGTTAAAAACCCTAATTGGACAAGAATAAGCCTAGGGAGGACGAAAATGACCTAATTGATCATCCAATGACACAAACACACCTATTGGATGCACAAGATTGGTTAAAAACCATTGTTGGACAAGAATATGGCTAGGGAGGATGAAAATGACCTAATTGATCATCCAATGACACAAATGAACTTATTGGATGCACAAGATTGGTTAAAAACCCTAGTTGGACAAGAATATGCCTAGGGAGGACGAAAATGACCTAATTGATCATCCAATGACACAAACACACCTATTGGATGCACAAGATTGGTTAAAAACCCTAATTGGACAAGAATAAGCCTAGGGAGGACGAAAATGACCTAATTGATCATCCAATGACACAAGCACACCAATTGGATGCACTGATTGGTTAAAAACCCTAATTGGACAAGAATAAGCCTAGGGAGGACGAAAATGACCTAATTGATCATCCAATGACACAAATGAACTTATTGGATGCACAAGATTTGTTAAAAACCCTAATTGGACAAGAATAAGCCTAGGGAAGACGAAAATGACCTAATTGATCATCCAATGACACAAACACACCTATTGGAAGCACAAGATTGGTTAAAAACCCTAGTTGGACAAGAATATGCCTAGGGAGGACGAAAATGACCTAATTGATCATCCAATGAAACAAATGAACTTATTGGATGCACAAGATTGGCTAAAAACCCTAATTGGACAAGAATAAGCATAGAAAGGACGAAAATGACCTAATTGATCATCCAATGACACAAATGAACTTATTGGATGCACAAGATTTGTTAAAAACCCTAATTGGACAAGAATAAGCCTAGGGAGGACGAAAATGACCTAATTGATCATCCAATGACACAAACACACCTATTGGATGCACAAGATTGGTTAAAAACCCTAATTGGACAAGAATATGCCTAGGGAGGACGAAAATGACTTAAATATTAATTCAATGACACAAACAAAGTTATTGGATGCACAAGATTGGTTAAAAACCCTAATTTGACAAGAATAAGTCTAGGGAGGACGAAAATGACCTAATTGATCATCCAATGACACAAATGAACTTATTGGATGCACAAGATTTGTTAAAAACCCTAATTGGACAAGAATAAGCCTCGGGAGGACGAAAATGACCTAATTGATCATTCAATGACACAAACACACCTATTGGAAGCACAAGATTGGTTAAAAACCCTAGTTGGACAAGAATATGCCTAGGGAGGACGAAAATGACCTAATTGATCATCCAATGACACAAATGAACTTATTGGATGCACAAGATTGGTTAAAAACCCTAATTGGACAAGAATAAGCATAGAAAGGACGGAAATGACCTAATTGATCATCCAATGACACAAATGAACTTATTGGATGCACAAGATTTGTTAAAAACCCTAATTGGACAAGAATAAGCCTAGGGAGGACGAAAATGACCTAATTGATCATCCAATGACACAAACACACCTATTGGATGCACAAGATTGGTTAAAAACCCTAATTGGACAAGAATATGCCTAGGGAGGACGAAAATGACTTAAATATTAATTCAATGACACAAACAAAGTTATTGGATGCACAAGATTGGTTAAAAACCCTAATTTGACAAGAATAAGTCTAGGGAGGACGAAAATAACCTAATTGATCATCCAATGACACAAACACACCTATTGGATGCACAAGATTGGTTAAAAACCCTAATTGGACAAGAATATGCCTAGGGAGGACGAAAATGACTTAAATGTTAATCCAATGACACAACTCAACTTATTGGATGCACAAGATTGGTTCAAAACCCTAATTGGACAAGAATTAGCCTAGCGAGGACGAAAATGACCTAAATGCTAATCCAATGACACAACTCAACTTATTGTATGCACAAGATTGGTTAAAAACCCTAATTGGGAAAGAATAAGCCTAGGGAGGACGAAAATGACCTAATTGATCATCCAATGACACAAACACACCTATTGGATGCACAAGATTGGTTAAAAACCCTAATTGGACAAGAATAAGCCTAGGGAGGACGAAAATGACCTAATTGATCATCCAATGACACAAACACACCTATTGGATGCACAAGATTGGTTAAAAACCCTAATTGGACAAGAATATGCCTAGGGAGGTCGAAAATGACCTAAATATTAATTCAATGACACAAACAATGTTATTGGATGCACAAGATTGGTTAAAAACCCTAATTGGACAAGAATAAGCCTAGGGAGGATGAAAATGACCTAATTGATCATCCAATGACACAAACACACCTATTGGATGCACAAGATTGGTTAAAAACCCTAATTGGACAAGAATATGCCTAGGGAGGTAGAAAATGACCTAATTGATCATCCAATGACACAAACACACCTATTGGATGCACAAGATTGGTTAAAAACCCTAGTTGGACAAGAATATGCCGAGGGAGGACGAAAATGACCTAATTGATCATCCAATGACACAAATGAACTTATTGGATGCACAAGATTGGTTAAAAACCCTAGTAGGACAAGAATATTCCTAGGGAGGACGAAAATGACATAATTGATCATCCAATGACACAAACACACCTATTGGATGCACAAGATTGGTTAAAAACCCTAGTTGGACAAGAATAAGCCTAGAGAGGACGAAAATGACCTAATTGATCATCCAATGACACAAACACACCTATTGGATGCACAAGATTGGTTAAAAACCCTAATTGGACTAGAATATGCCTAGGGAGGACGAAAATGATCTAAATTGATCATCCAATGACACAAACACACCTATTGGATGCACAAGATTGGTTAAAAACCCTAATTGGAGAAGAATATGCCTATGGAGGACGAAAATGACCTAAATTGATCATCCAATGACACAAACACACCTATTGGATGCACATGATTGGTTAAAAACCCTAATTGGACAAGAATATGCCTAGGGAGGACGAAAATGACCTAAATATTAATTCAATGACACAAACAAACTTATTGGATGCACATGATTTGTTAAAAACTCTAATTGGACAAGAATAAGCCTAGGGAGGATGAAAATGACCTAATTGATCATCCAATGACACAAACACACCTATTGGATGCACAAGATTGGTTAAAAACCCTAATTGGACAAGAATAAGCCTAGGGAGGACGAAGATGACCTAATTGGTCATCCAATGACACAAACACACCTATTGGATGCACAAGTTTGGTTAAAAACCCTAGTTGGACAAGAATATGCCTAGGAAGGACGAAAATGACCTAATTGATCATCCAATGACACAAATGAACTTATTGGACGCACAAGATTTGTTAAAAACCCTAATTGGACAAGAATAAGCTCATGGAGGACGAAAATGACCTAATTGATCATCCAATGACACAAACACACCTATTGGATGCACAAGATTGGTTAAAAACCCTAATTGGACAAGAATAAGCCTAGAGAGGACGAAAATGACCTAATTGATCATCCATTGCCACAAACACACCTATTGGATGCACAAGATTGGTTAAAAACCCAAATTGGACAAGAATATACCTAGGGAGGACGAAAATGACCTAATTGATCATCCAATGACACAAACACACCTATTGGATGCACAAGATTGGTTAAAAACCCTAATTGGACAAGAATATACCTAGGGAGGACGAAAATGACCTAAATATTAATTCAATGACATAAACAAACTTGTTGGATGCACAAGATTGGTTAAAAACCCTAATTGGACAGGAATAAGCCTAGGGAGGACGAAAATGACCTAATTGATCATCCAATGACACAAACACACCTATTGGAAGCACAAGATTGGTTAAAAACCCTATGTGGACAAAAATATGCCTAGGGAGGACGAAAATGACCTAAATGTTAATCCAATGACACAAATGACACAAACAAAGTTATTGGATGCACAAGATTGGTTAAAAACTCAAATTGGACAAGAATAAGCCTAGGGAGGACGAAAATGACCTAATTGATCATCCAATGACACAAACACACCTATTGGATGCACAAGATTGGTTAAAAACCCTAATTGGACAAGAATATGCCTAGGGAGGACGAAAATGACCTAATTGATCATCCAATGACACAAATGAACTTATTGGATGCACAAGATTTGTTAAAAACCCTAATTGGACAAGAATATCCCTAGGGAGAACGAAAATAACCTAATTGATCATCCAATGACACAAACACACCTATTGGATGCACAAGATTGGTTAAAAACCCTAATTGGACAAGAATATGCCTAGGGAGGACGAAAATGACCTAAATGTTAATCCAATGACACAAATGAACTTATTGGATGCACAAGTTTGGTTAAAAACCCAAATTGGACAAGAATAAGCCTAGGGAGGACGAAAATGACCTAATTGATCATCCAATGACACAAACACACCTATTGGATGCACAAGATTGGTTAAAAACCCTAATTGGACAAGAATAAGCATAGAAAGGACGAAAATGACCTAATTGATCATCCAATGACACAAACACACCTATTGGATGCACAAGATTTGTTAAAAACCTTAATTGGACAAGAATATGCCTAGGGAGAACGAAAATGACCTAAATGTTAATCCAATGACACAAATGAACTTATTGGATGCACAAGATTGGTTAAAAACCCTAGTTGGACAAGAATATGCCTAGGGAGGACGAAAATGACCTAATTGATCATCCAATGACACAAATGAACCTATTGGATGAACAAGATTAGTTAAAAACCCTAATTGGACAAGAATAAGCCTAGGGAGGACGAAAATGACCTAATTGATCATCCAATGACACAAACACACCTATTGGATGCACAAGATTGGTTAAAAACCCTAATTGGACAAGAATAAGCATAGAAAGGACGAAAATGACCTAATTGATCATCCAATGACACAAACACACATATTGGATGCACAAGATCGGTTAAAAACCCTAATTGGACAAGAATATGCCTAGGGAGGACGAAAATGACCTAAATGTTAATCCAATGACACAAATGAACTTATTGTATGCACAAGATTGGTTAAAAACCCTAATTGGACAAGAATAAGCCTAGCGAGGACGAAAATGACCTAATTGATCATCCAATGACACAAACACACCTATTGGAAGCACAAGATTGGTTAAAAACCCTAATTGGACAACAATATGCCTAGGGAGGACGAAAATGACCTAACTGTTAATCCAATGACACAAATGAACTTATTGGATGCACAAGATTGGTTAAAAACCCTAATTGGACAAGAATAAGCCTAGGGAGGACGAAAATGACCTAATTGATCATCCAATGACACAAATACACCTATTGGATGCACAAGATTGGTTAAAAACCCTAATTGGACAAGAATATGCCTAGGGAGGATGAAAATGACCTAAATGTTAATCTAATGACACAAATGAACTTATTGGATGCACAAGATTGGTTAAAAACCCTAATTGGACAAGAATAAGCCTAGGGAGGACGAAAATGACCTAAATGCTAATCCAATGACACAACTCAACTTATTGGATGCACAAGATTGGTTAAAAACCCTAATTGGGCAAGAATAAGCCTAGGGAGGACGAAAATGACCTAATTGATCATCCAATGACACAAACACACCTATTGGATGCACAAGATTGGTTAAAAACCCTAATTGGACAAGAATAAGCATTGGGAGGACGAAAATGACCTAATTGATCATCCAATGACACAAACACACCTATTGGTTGCACAAGATTGGTTAAAAACCCTAATTGGACAAGAATAAGCCTAGGAAGGACGAAAATGACCTAATTGATCATCCAATGACACAAACACACCTATTAGATGCACAAGATTGGTTTAAAACCCTAGTTGGACAAGAATTTGCCTAGGGAGGACGAAAATGACCTAATTGATCATCCAATGACACAAATGAACTTATTGGATGCACAAGATTGGTTAAAAACCCTAATTGGACAAGAATAAGCCTAGGGAGGACGAAAATGACCTAATTGATCATCCAATGACACAAACACACCTATTGGATGCACAAGATTGGTTAAAAACCCTAATTGGACAAGAATAAGCCTAGGGAGGACGAAAATGACCTAATTGATCATCCAATGACACAAACACACCTATTGGATGCACAAGATTGGTTAAAAACCCTAATTGGATAAGAATATGCCTAAGGAGGACGAAAATGACCTAAATATTAATTCAATGACATAAACAAACTTATTGGATGAACAAAATTGGTTAAAAACCCTAATTGGACAAGAATATGCCTAGGGAGGACGACAATGACCTAATTGATCATCCAATGACACAAACACACCTATTGGATGCACAAAATTGGTTAAAAACCCTAATTGGACAAGAATATGCCTAGGGAGGACGAAAATGACCTAAATATTAGTTCAATGAAACAAACAAACTTAT
>JBBPBR010001503.1:26586-60871 GCA_037974775.1 Cicer pinnatifidum | reverse complement strand
CAATGACACAAACAAACTTATTGGATGCACAAGATTGGTTAAAAACCCTAATTGGACAAGAATATGCCTAGGGAGGACGAAAATGACCTAAATATTAATTCAATGACACAAACAAAGTTATTGGATGCACAAGATTGGTTAAAAACCCTAAATGGACTAGAATATGCCTAGGGAGGACGAATATGACCTAAATGTTAATCCAATAAAACAAATGAACTTATTGGATGCACAAGATTGGTTAAAAACCCTAATTGGACAAGAATATGCCTAGGGAGGACTGATATGACCTAAATGTTAATCCAATGACACAAATGAACTTATTGGATGCACAAGATTGGTTAAAAACCCTAATTGGACAAGAATAAGCCTAGGAATGACGAAAATGACCTAATTGATCACCTAATGACACAAACACACCTATTGGATGCACAAGATTGGTTAAAAACCCTAATTGGACAAGAATAAGCCTAGGGAGGACGAAAATGACCTAATTGATCATCCAATGACACAAACACACCTATTGGATGCACAAGATTGGTTAAAAACCCTAGTTGGACAAGAACATGCCTAGGGAGGAGGAAAATGACGTAATTGATCATCCAATGACACTAATGAACTTATTTGATGCACAAGATTGGTTAAAAACCCATATTGGACAAGAATAAACCTAGGGAGGACGAAAATGACCTAATTGATCATCCAATGACACAAACACACCTATTGGATGCACAAGATTGGTTAAAAACCCTAATTGGACAAGAATAAGCCTAGGGAGGACGAAAATGACCTAATTGATCATCCAATGACACAAACACACCTATTGGATGCACAAGATTGGTTAAAAACCCTAATTGGACAAGAATAAGCTTAGGGAGGACGAATATGACCTAAATGTTAATCCAATGACACAACTCAACTTATTGGATGCACAAGATTGGTTAAAAACCCTAATTGGACAAGAATAAGCCTAGGGAGGACGAAAATGACCTAATTGATCATCCAATGACACAAACACACCTATTGGATGCACAAGATTGGTTAAAAACCCTAATTGGACAAGAATAAGCCTAGGGAGGACGAAAATGACCTAATTGATCATCCATTGCCACAAACACACTTATTGGATGCACAAGATTGGGTAAAAACCCTAATTGGACAAGAATATGCCTAGGGAGGACGAAAATGACCTAAATATTAATTCAATGACACAAACAAACTTATTGGATGCACAAGATTGGTTAAAAACCCTAATTGGACAAGAATAAGCCTAGGGAGGACGAAAATGACCTAATTGATCATCCAATGACACAAACACCTATTGGATGCCCAAGACTAGTTAAAAACCCTAATTGGACAAGAATATGCCTAGGAAGGACGAAAATGACCTAATTGATCAACCAATGACACAAACACACCTATTGGAGGCACAAGATTGGCTAAAAACCCTAATTGGACAAGAATATGCCTAGGGAGGACGAAAATGACCTAAATATTAATTCAATGACACAAACAAACTTATTGGATGCACAAGATTGGTTAAAAACCCTAATTGGACAAGAATAAGCCTAGGGAGGACGAAAATGACCTAAGTGATCATCCAATGACACAAACACACCTATTGGATGCACAAGATTGGTTAAAAACCCTAATTGGACAAGAATAAGCCTAGGGAGGACGAAAATGACCTAAATGCTAATCCAATGACACAACTCAACTTATTGGATGCACAAGATTGGTTAAAAACCCTAATTGGGCAAGAATAAGCCTAGGGAGGACGAAAATGACCTAATTGATCATCCAATGACACAAACACACCTATTGGATGCACAAAATTGGTTAAAAACCCTAATTGGACAAGAATATGCCTAGGGAGGACGAAAATGACCTAAATATTAGTTCAATGAAACAAACAAACTTATTGGATGCACAAGATTGGTTAAAAACCCTAATTGGACAAGAATAAGCATAGGGAGGACGGAAATGACCTAATTGATCTTCCAATGACACAAACACACCTATTGGATGCACAAGATTGGTTAAAAACCCTAATTGGACAAGAATATGCCTAGGGAGGACGAAAATGACCTAAATGTTAATCCAATGACACAAATTAACTTATTGGATGCACAAGATTGGTTAAAAACCCTAATTGGACAAGAATAAGCTTAGGGAGGACGAAAATGACCTAATTGATCATCCAATGACACAAACACACCTATTGGATGCACAAGATTGGTTAAAAACCCTAATTGGACAAGAATAAGCCTAGGGAGGACGAAAATGACCTAATTGATCATCCATTGCCACAAACACACTTATTGGATGCACAAGATTGGGTAAAAACCCTAATTGGACAAGAATATGCCTAGGGAGGACGAAAATGACCTAAATATTAATTCAATGACACAAACAAACTTATTGGATGCACAAGATTGGTTAAAAACCCTAATTGGACAAGAATAAGCCTAGGGAGGACGAAAATGACCTAATTGATCATCCAATGACACAAACACACCTATTGGATGCACAAGATTGGTTAAAAACCCTAATTGGACAAGAATAAGCCTAGGGAGGACGAAAATGACCTAATTGATCATCCAATGACACAAACACACCTATTGGATGCACAAGATTGGTTTAAAACCCTAGTTGGAGAAGAATATGCCAAGGGAGGACGAAAATGACGTAATTGATCATCCAATGACACAAATGAACTTATTGGATGCTCAAGATTGGTTAAAAACCCTAATTGGACAAGAATAAGCCTAGGGAGGACGAAAATGACCTAATTGATCATCCAATGACACAAACACACCTATTGGATGCACAAGATTGGTTAAAAACCCTAATTGGACAAGAATAAGCCTAGGGAGGACGAAAATGACCTAATTGATCATCCAATTACACAAACACACCTATTGGAAGCACAAGATTGGTTAAAAACCCTAATTGGACAAGAATATGCCTAGGGAGGACGAAAATGACCTAAATGTTAATCCAATGACACAAATGAACTTATTGGATGCACAAGATTGGTTAAAAACCCTAATTGGACAAGAATAAGCCTAGGGAGAAAGAAAATGACCTAATTGATCATCCAATGACACAAACACACCTATTGGATGCAAAAAATTGGTTAAAAACCCTAATTGGGCAAGAATATGCTTAAGGAGGACGAAAATGACCTAAATATTAATTCAATGACACAAACAAAGTTATTGGATGCACAAGATTGGTTAAAAACCCTAATTGGACAAGAATAAGCCTAGGGATGACGAAAATGACCTAATTGATCATCCAATGACACAAACACACCTATTGGATGCACAAGATTGGTTAAAAACTCTAATTGGACAAGAATATGCCTAGGGAGGACGAAAATGACCTAATTGATCATCCAATGACACAAACACACCTATTGGATGCACAAGATTGGTTAAAAACCCTAGTTGGACAAGAACATGCCTAGGGAGGACGAAAATGACCTAATTGATCGTCCAATGACACTAATGAACTTATTGGATCCACAAGATTGGTTAAAAACCCTAATTGGACAAGAATAAGCCTAGAGAGGACGAAAATGACCTAATTGATCATCCAATGACACAAACACACCTATTGGATGCACAAGATTGGTTAAAAACCCTAATTGGACAAGAATAAGCCTAGGGAGGACGAAAATGACCTAATTGATCATCCAATGACACAAACACACCTATTGGATGCACAAGATTGGTTAAAAACCCTAATTGGACAAGAATAAGCCTAGGGAGGACGAAAATGACCTAATTGATCATCCAATGACACAAACACACCTATTGGATGCACAAGATTGGTTAAAAACCATTGTTGGACAAGAATATGGCTAGGGAGGATGAAAATGACCTAATTGATCATCCAATGACACAAATGAACTTATTGGATGCACAAGATTGGTTAAAAACCCTAGTTGGACAAGAATATGCCTAGGGAGGACGAAAATGACCTAATTGATCATCCAATGACACAAACACACCTATTGGATGCACAAGATTGGTTAAAAACCCTAATTGGACAAGAATAAGCCTAGGGAGGACGAAAATGACCTAATTGATCATCCAATGACACAAACACACCTATTGGATGCACAAGATTAGTTAAAAACCATAATTGGACAAGAATAAGCCTAGGGAGGACGAAAATAACCTAATTGATCATCCAATGACACAAACACACCTATTAGATGCACAAGATTGGTTAAAAAGCCTAATTGGACAAGAGTATGCCTAGGGAGGACGAAAATGACCTAAATGTTAATCCAATGACACAAATGAACTTATTGGATGCACAAGATTGGTTAAAAACCCTAATTGGACAAGAATAAGCCTAGGGAGGACGAAAATGACCTAATTGATCATCCAATGACACAAACACACCTATTGGATGCACAAGATTGGTTAAAAACCCTAATTGGACAAGAATAAGCCTAGGGAGGACGAAAATGACCTAATTGATCATCCATTGCCACAAACACACCTATGGGATGCACAAGATTGGTTAAAAACCCTAATTGGACAAGAATATGCCTTGGGAGGACGAAAATGACCTAATTGGTCATCCAATGACACA
This sequence comes from Cicer pinnatifidum, assembly GCA_037974775.1. Taxonomy (NCBI): domain Eukaryota; kingdom Viridiplantae; phylum Streptophyta; class Magnoliopsida; order Fabales; family Fabaceae; genus Cicer; species Cicer pinnatifidum. Next base: position 56,263 of record JBBPBR010001503.1, on the reverse strand, counting down.
AACACACCTATTGGATGCAAAAGATTGGTTAAAAACCCTAATTGGACAAGAATAAGCCTAGGGAGGACGAAAATGACCTAATTGATCATCCAATGACACAAACACACCTATTGGATGCACAAGATTGGTTAAAAACCCTAATTGGACAAGAATAAGCCTAGGGAGGACGAAAATGACCTAATTGATCATCCAATGACACAAACACACCTATTGGATGCACAAGATTGGTTAAAAACCCTAATTGGACAAGAATAAGCCTAGGGAGGACGAAAATGACCTAATTGATCATCCAATGACACAAACACATCTATTGGAAGCACAAGATTGGTTAGAAACCCTAGTTGGACAAGAATATGCCTAGGGAGGACGAAAATGACCTAATTGATCATCCAATGACACAAATGAACTTATTGGATGCACAAGATTGCTTAAAAACCCTAATTGGACAAAAATAAGCATAGAAAGGACGAAAATGACCTAATTGATCATCCAATGACACAAACACACCTATTGGATGCACAAGATTGGTTAAAAACCCTAATTGGACAAGAATAAGCCTAGGGAGGACGAAAATGACCTAATTGATCATCCAATGACACAAACACACCTATTGGATGCACAAGATTGGTTAAAAACCCTAATTGGACAAGAATAAGCCTAGGGAGGACGAAAATGACCTAATTGATCATCCAATGACACAAACACACCTATTGGATGCATAAGATTGGTTAAAAACTCTAATTGGACCAGAATAAGCCTAGGGAGGACGAAAATGACCTAATTGATCATCCAATGACACAAACACACCTATTGGATGCACAAGATTGGTTAAAAACCCTAGTTGGACAAGAATATGCCTAGGGAGGACGAAAATGACCTAATTGATCATCCAATGACACAAACACACCTATTGGATGCACAAGAAAGATTGGTTAAAAACCCTAATTGGACAAGAATAAGCCTAGGGAGGACGAAAATAACCTAATTGATCATCCAATGACACACACACACCTATTGGATGCACAAGATTGGTTAAAAACCCTAATTGGACAAGAATAAGCCTAGGGAGGACGAAAATAACCTAATTGATCATCCAATGACACAAACACACCTATTGGATGCACAAGATTGGTTAAAAACCCTAATTGGACAAGAATATGCCTAGGGAGGACGAAAATGACCTAAATGCTAATCCAATGACACAACTCAACTTATTGGATGCACAAGATTGGTTAAAAACCCTAATTGGGCAAGAATAAGCCTAGGGAGGACGAAAATGACCTAAATGTTAATCCAATGACACAAACTCACCTATTGGATGCACAAGATTGGTTAAAAACCCTAATTGGACAAGAATATGCCTAGGGAGGACGAAAATGACCTAAATGCTAATCCAATGACACAACTCAACTTATTGGATGCACAAGATTGGTTAAAAACCCTAATTGGGCAAGAATAAGCCTAGGGAGGACGAAAATGACCTAATTGATCATCCAATGACACAAACACACCTATTGGATGCACAAGATTGGTTAAAACCCCTAATTGGACAAGAATAAGCCTAGGGAGGACGAAAATAACCTAATTGATCATCCAATGACACAAACACACCTATTGGATGCACAAGATTGGTTAAAAACCCTAGTTGGACAAGAATAAGTCTAGGGAGGACGAAAATGACCTAATTGATCATCCAATGACACACACACACCTATTGGATGCACAAGATTGGTTAAAAACCCTAATTGGACAAGAATAAGTCTAGGGAGGACGAAAATAACCTAATTGATCATCCAATGACACAAACACACCTATTGGATGCACAAGATTGGTTAAAAACCCTAATTGGACAAGAATATGCCTAGGGAGGACGAAAATGACTTAAATGTTAATCCAATGACACAACTCAACTTATTGGATGCACAAGATTGGTTCAAAACCCTAATTGGACAAGAATTAGCCTAGCGAGGACGAAAATGACCTAAATGCTAATCCAATGACACAACTCAACTTATTGTATGCACAAGATTGGTTAAAAACCCTAATTGGGAAAGAATAAGCCTAGGGAGGACGAAAATGACCTAATTGATCATCCAATGACACAAACACACCTATTGGATGCACAAGATTGGTTAAAAACCCTAATTGGACAAGAATAAGCCTAGGGAGGACGAAAATGACCTAATTGATCATCCAATGACACAAACACACCTATTGGATGCACAAGATTGGTTAAAAACCCTAATTGGACAAGAATATGCCTAGGGAGGTCGAAAATGACCTAAATATTAATTCAATGACACAAACAAAGTTATTGGATGCACAAGATTGGTTAAAAACCCTAATTGGACAAGAATAAACCTAGGGAGGACGAAAATGACCTAATTGAACATCCAATGACACAAACACACCTATTGGATGCACAAGATTGGTTAAAAACCCTAATTGGACAAGAATATGCCTAGGGAGGACGAAAATGACCTAAATATTAATTCAATGACACAAACAAACTTATTGGATGCACAAGATTGGTTAAAAACCCTAATTGGACAAGAATAAGCCTAGGGAGGACGAAAATGACCTAAATGTTAATCCAATGACACAAACTCACTTATTGGATGCACAAGATTGGTTAAAAACCCTAATTGGACAAGAATAAGCATAGGGAGGACGAAAATGACCTAATTGATCATCCAATGACACAAACACACCTATTGGATGCACAAGATTGGTTAAAAACCCTAATTGGTCAAGAATATGCCTAGGGAGGACGAAAATGACCTAAATATTAATTCAATGACACAAACAAAGTTATTGGATGCACAAGATTGGTTAAAAACCCTAATTTGACAAGAATAAGTCAAGGGAGGACGAAAATGACCTAATTGATCATCCAATGACACAAACACACCTATTGGATGCACAAGATTGGTTAAAAACCCTAAATGGACAAGAATAAGCCTAGGGAGGACGAAAATGACCTAATTGATCATCCAATGACACAAACACACCTATTGGATGCACAAGATTGGTTAAAAACCCTAATTGGACAAGAATAAGCCTAGGGAGGACGAAAATGACCTAATTGATCATCCAATGACACAAATGAACTTATTGGATGCACAAGATTTGTTAAAAACCCTAATTGGACAAGAATATGCCTAGGGAGGACGAAAATGACCTAATTGACCATCCAATGACACAAACACACCTATTGGATGCACAAGATTGGTTAAAAACCCTAATTGGAGAAGACTATGCCTATGGAGGACGAAAAGGACCTAAATTGATCATCCAATGACACAAACACACCTATTGGATGCACAAGATTGGTTAAAAACCCTAATTGGACAAGAATATGCCTAGGGAGGACGAAAATGACCTAAATATTAATTCAATGACACAAACAAACTTATTGGATGCACAAGATTTGTTCAAAACTCTAATTGGACAAGAATAAGCCTAGGGAGGATGAAAATGACCTAATTGATCATCCAATGACACAAACACACCTATTGGATGCACAAGATTGGTTAAAAACCCTAATTGGACAAGAATAAGCCTAGGGAGGACGAAAATGACCTAAATGTAAATCCAATGACACAACTCAACTTATTGGATGCACAAGATTGGTTAAAAACCCTAATTGGGCAAGAATAAGCCTAGGGAGGACGAAGATGACCTAATTGATCATCCAATGACACAAACACACCTATTGGATGCACAAGATTGGTCTAAAACTCTAATTGGACAAGAATATGCCTAGGGAGGACGAAAATGACCTAAATGTTAATCCAATGACACAAATGAACTTATTGGATGCACAAGATTGGTTAAAAACCCTAATTGGACAAGAATAAGCCTAGGGAGGACGAAAATGAACTAAATGTTAAACCAATGACACAACTCAACTTATTGGAAGCACAAGATTGGTTAAAAACCCTAATTGGGAAAGGATAAGCCTAGGGAGGATGAAAATGACCTAATTGATCATCCAATGACACAAACACACCTATTGGATGCACAAGATTGGTTAAAAACCCTAATTGGACAAGAATAAGCCTAGGGAGGACGAAAATGACCTAAATGTTAATCCAATGACACAACTCAACTTATTGGATGCACAAGATTGGTTAAAAACCCTAATTGGACAAGAATAAGCCTAGGGAGGACGAAAATAACCTAATTGATCATCCAATGACACAAACACACCTATTGGATGCACAAGATTGCTTAGAAACCCTAATTGGACAAGAATATGCCTAGGGAGGACAAAAATGACCTAAATGTTAATCCAATGACACAAATGAACTTATTGGATGCACAAGATTGGTTAAAAACCCTAATTGGACAAGAATAAGCCTAGGGAGGACGAAAATTACCTAATTGATCATCCAATGACACAAACACACCTAAATGTTAATTCAATGACACAAATGATCTTATTGGATGCACAAGATTGGTGAAAAACCCTAATTGGACAAGAATATGCCTAGGGAGGACGGAGATGACCTAAATGTTAATCCAATGAAACAAATGAACTTATTGGATGCACAAGATTGGTTAAAAACCCTAATTGGACAAGAATAAGCCTAGGGAGAACGAAAATGACCTAAATGTTAATCCAATGACACAAATAAACTTATTGGATGCACAAGATTGGTTAAAAACCCTAATTGGACAAGAATAAGCCTAGGGAGGACGAAAATGACCTAATTGATCATCCAATGACACAAACACACCTATTGGATGCACAAGATTGGTTAAAAACCCTAGTTGGACAAGAACATGCCTAGGGAGGACGAAAATGACCTAATTGATCATCCAATGACACTAATGAACTTATTGGATGCACAAGATTGGTTAAAAACCTTAATTGGACAATAATAAGCCTAGGGAGGACGAAAATGACCTAATTGATCATCAAATGACACAAACACACCTATTGGATGCACAAGATTGGTTAAAAACCATAATTGGACAAGAATAAGCCTAGGGAGGACGAAAATGACCTAATTGATCATCCAATGACACAAACACACCTATTGGATGCACAAGATTGGTTAAAAACCCTAATTGGACAAGAATAAGCCTAGGGAGGACGAAAATGACCTAATTGATCATCCAATGACACAAACACACCTATTGGATGCAAAAGATTGGTTAAAAACCCTAATTGCACAAGAATATGACTAGGGACGACGAAAATGACCAAAATATTAATTCAATGACACAAACAAAGTTATTGGATGCACAAGATTGGTGAAAAACCCTAATTGGACAAGAATAAGCCTAGGGAGGACGAAAATGACCTAATTGATCATCCAATGACACAAACACACCTATTGGATGCACAAGATTGGTTAAAAACCCTAATTGGACAAGAATATGCCTAGGGAGGACGAACATGACCTAAATATTAATTCAATGACACAAACAAACTTATCGGATGCACAAGATTGGTTAAGAACCCTAATTCGACAAGAATAAGCCTAGGGAGGACGAAAATGACCTAATTGATCATCCAATGACACAAACACACCTATTGGATGCACAAGATTGGTTAAAAACCCTAATTGGACAAGAATAAGCCTAGGGAGGACGAAAATGACCTAATTGATCATCCAATGACACAAACACACCTATTGGATGCACAAGATTGGTTAAAAACCCTAGTTGGACAGGAACATGCCTAGGGAGGACGAAAATGACCTAATTGATCATCCAATGACACAAACACACCTATTGGATGCACAAGATTGGTTAAAAACCCTAATTGGACAAGAATAAGCCTAGGGAGGACGAAAATGACCTAATTGATCATCCATTGCCAGAAACACACCTTTTGGATGCACAAGATTGGTTAAAAACCCTAATTGGACAAGAATATGCCTAGGGAGGACGAAAATGACCTAATTGATCATCCAATGACACAAACACACCTATTGGATGCACAAGATTGGTTAAAAACCCTAATTGGACAAGAATCTGCCTAGGGAGGACGAAAATGACCTAAATTGATCATCCAATGACACAAACACACCTATTGGATGCACAAGATTGGTTAAAATCCCTAATTGGACAAGAATATGCCTAGGGAGGACGAAAATGACCTAAATGTTAATCCAATGACACAAATTAACTTATTGGATGCACAAGATTGGTTAAAAACCCTAATTGTACAAGAATAAGTCTAGGGAGGACGAAAATGACCTAATTGATGATCCAATGACACAAACACACCTAGTGGATGCACAAGATTGGTTAAAAACCCTAATTGGACAAGAATATGCCTAGGGAGGACGAAAATGACCTAAATATTAATTCAATGACACAAACAAACTTATTGGATGCACAAGATTGGTTAAAAACCCTAATTGGACAAGAATAAGCCTAGGGAGGACGAAAATGACCTAATTGATCATCCAATGACACAAACACACCTATTGGATGCAAAAGATTGGTTAAAAACCCTAATTGGACAAGATGATGCCTAGAGAGGACGAAAATGACCTAAATATGAATTCAATGACACAAACAAACTTATTGGATGCACAAGATTGGTTAAAAACCCTAATTGGAGAAGAATATGCCTAGGGAGGACGAAAATGACCTAAATATTAATTCAATGACACAAACAAATTTATTGGATGCACAAGATTGGTTAAAAACCTTAATTGGACAAGAATAAGCCTAGGGAGGACAAAAATGACCTAATTGATCATCCAATGACACAAATGAACTTATTGGATGCACAAGATTGGTTAAAAACCCTAATTGGACAAGAATAAGCCTAGGGAGGACGAAAATGACCTAATTGATCATCCAATGACACAAACACACCTATTGGATGCACAAGATTGGTTAAAAACCCTAATTGGACAAGAATAAGCCTAGGGAGGACGAAAATGACCTAATTGATCATCCAATGACACAAACACACCTATTGGATGCACAAGATTGGTTAAAAACCCTAATTGGACAAGAATATGCCTAGGGAGGACGGAAATGTCCTCATTGATCATCCAATGACACAAATGAACTTATTGGATGCACAATATTAGTTAAAAACCCTAATTGGACAAGAATATGCCTAGGGAGGACGAAAATGACCTAAATATTAATTCAATGACACAAACAAAGTTATTGGATGCACAAGATTGGTTAAAAACCCTAATTGGACAAGAATAAGCCTAGGGAGGACGAAAATGACCTAATTGATCATCAATTGACACAAACACACCTATTGGATGCAAAAGATTGGTTAAAAACCCTAATTGGACAAGAATAAGCCTAGGGAGGACGAAAATGACCTAATTGATCATCCAATGACACAAACACACCTATTGGATGCACAAGATTGGTTAAAAACCCTAATTGGACAAGAATAAGCCTAGGGAGGACGAAAATGACCTAATTGATCATCCAATGACACAAACACACCTATTGGATGCACAAGATTGGTTTAAAACCCTAGTTGGACAAAAAAATGCCTAGGGAGGACGAAAATGACCTAATTGATCATCCAATGACACAAACACACCTATTGGATGCACAAGATTGGTTTAAAACCCTAGTTGGACAAGAATATGCCTAGGGAGGACGAAAATGACCTAATTGATCATCCAATGTCACAAATGAACTTATTGGATGCACAAGATTTGTTAAAAACCCTAATTGGACAAGAATAAGCCTAGGGAGGACGAAAATGACCTAATTAATCATCCAATGACACAAACACACCTATTGGATGCACAAGTTTGGTTAAAAACCCTAATTGGACAAGAATAAGCCTAGGGAGGACGAAAATGACCTAAATGCTAATCCAATGACACAACTCAACTTATTGGATGCACAAGATTGGTTAAAAACCCTAATTGGGCAAGAATAAGCCTAGGGAGGACGAAAATGACCTAATTGATCATCCAATGACACAAACACACCTATTGGATGCACAAGATTGGTTAAAAACCCTAATTGGAGAAGAATATGCCTATGGAGGACGAAAAGGACCTAAATTGATCATCCAATGACACAAACACACCTATTGGATGCACAAGATTGGTTAAAAACCCTAATTGGACAAGAATATGCCTAGGGAGGACGAAAATGACCTAAATATTAATTCAATGACACAAACAAACTTATTGGATGCACAAGATTTGTTAAAAACTCTAATTGGACAAGAATAAGCCTAGGGAGGATGAAAATGACCTAATTGATCATCCAATGACACAAACACACCTATTGGATGCACAAGATTGTTTAAAAACCCTAATTGGACAAGAATAAGCCTAGGGAGGACGAAAATGACCTAATTGATCATCCAATAACTCAAACACACCTATTGGATACACAAGATTGGTTAAAAACCCTAATTGGACAAGAATAAGACTAGGGAGGACGAAAATGACTTAATTGATCAACCAATGACACAAACACACCTATTGGATTCACAAGATTGGTTTAAAACCATAGTTGGACAAGAATATGCCTAGGGAGGACGAAAATGACCTAATTGATCATCCAATGACACAAATGAACTTATTGGATTCACAAGATTGGTTAAAAACCCTAATTGGACAAGAATATGCCTACGGAGGACGAAAATGACCTAATTGATCATCTAATGACACAAACACACCTATTAGATGCACAAGATTGGTTAAAAACCCTAATTGGACAAGAATATGCCTAGGGAGGACGAAAATGACCTAATTGATCATCCAATGACACAAACACACCTATTGGATGCACAAGATTGGTTAAAAACCCTAGTTGGACAAAATATGCCTAGGGAGGACGAAAATGACCTAATTGATCATCCAATGACACAAATGAACTTATTGGATGCACAAGATTTGTTAAAACCCTTAATTGGACAAGAATAAGCCTAGCGAGGACGAAAATGACCTAATTGATCATCCAATGACACAAACACACCTATTGGATGCACAAGATTGGTTAAAAACCCTAATTGGACAAGAATAAGCCTAGGGAGGACGAAAATGACCTAAATGCTAATCCAATGACACAACTCAACTTATTGGATGCACAAGATTGGTTAAAAACCCTAATTGGGCAAGAATAAGCCTAGGGAGGACGAAAATGACCCAATTGATCATCCAATGACACAAACACACCTATTGGATGCACAAGATTGGTTAAAAACCCTAATTGGACAAGAATAAGCCTAGGGAGGACGAAAATAACCTAATTGATCATCCAATGACACAAACACACCTATTGGATGCGCAAGATTGGTTAAAAACCCTAATTGGACAAGAATATGCCTAGGGAGGACAAAAATGACCTAAATGTTAATCCAATGACACAAATGAACTTATTAGATGTACAACATTGGTTAAAAACCCTAATTGGACAAGAATAAGCCTAGGGAGGACGAAAATGACCTAATTGATCATCCAATGACACAAACACACCTATTGGATGCACAAGATTGGTTAAAAACCCTAATTGGACAAGAATATGCCTAGGGAGGACGAAAATGACCTAAATATTAATTCAATGACACAAACAAAGTTATTGGATGCACAAGATTGGTTAAAAACCCTAATTGGACAAGAATAAGTCTAGGGAGGACGAAAATGACCTAATTGATCATCCAATGACACAAACACACCTATTGGAGGCACAAGATTGGTTAAAAACCCTAATTGGACAAGAATATGCTTAGGGAGGACGAAAATGACCTAAATGTTAATCCAATGACACAAATGAACTGATTGGATGCACAAGATAGGTTAAAAACCCTAATTGGACAAGAATAAGCCTAGGGAGGACGAAAATGACCTAATTGATCATCCAATGACACAAACACACCTATTGGATGCACAAGATTGGTTAAAAACCCTAATTGGACAAGAATATGCCTAGGGAGGAGGAAAATGACCTAAATATTAATTCAATGACACAAACAAAGTTATTGATGCACAAGATTGGTTAAAACCCTAATTGGACAAGAATAAGCCTAGGGAGGACGAAAATGACCTAATTGATCATCCAATGACACAATCACACCTATTGGATGCACAAGATTGGTTAAAAACGCTAATTGGACAAATGCCTAGGAAGGACGAAAATGCCCTAATTGATCATCCAATGACACAAACACACCTATTGGATGCACAAGATTGGTTAAAAACCCTAATTGGACAAGAATATGCCTAGGGAGGACGAAAATGACCTAATTGATCATCCAATGACACAAATGAACTTATTGGATGCACAAGATTTGTTAAAAACCCTAATTGGACAAGAATAAGCCGAGGGAGGACGAAAATGACCTAATTGATCATCCAATGACACAAACACACCTATTGGATGCACAAGATTGGTTAAAAACCCTAATTGGACAAGAATATGCCTAGGGAGGACGAATATGACCTAAATGTTAATCCAATAACTCAAATCAACTTATTGGATGCACAATATTGGTTAAAAACCCTAATTGGACAAGAATAAGCCTAGGGAGAACGAAAATGACCTAAAAGTTAATCCAATGACACAACTCAACTTATTGGATGCACAAGATTGGTTAAAAACCCTAATTGGACAAGAATAAGCCTAGGGAGGACGAAAATGACCTAATTGATCATCCAATGACACAAACACACCTATTGGATGCACAAGATTGGTTAAAAACCCTAATTGGACAAGAATATGCCTAGGGAGGACGAAAATGACCTAAATATTAATTCAATGAAACAAACAAACTTATTGGATGCACAAGATTGGTTAAAAACCCTAATTGGACAAGAATATGCCTATGGAGGACGAAAATGACCTAAATATTAATTCAAGGACACAAACAAAGTTATTGGATGCACAAGATTGGTTAAAAACCCTAATTGGACAAGAATAAGCCTAGGGAGGAGGAAAATGACGTAAATGTTAATCCAATGACACAACTCAACTTATTGGATGCACAAGATTGGTTAAAAACCCTAATTGGACAAGAATAAGCCTAGGGAGGACGAAAATGACCTAATTGATCATCCAATGACACAAACACAACTATTGGATGCACAAGATTGGTTAAAAATCCTAATTGGACAAGAATATGCCTAGGGAGGACGAAAATGACCTAAATATTAATTCAATGACACAAACAAACTTATTGGATGCACAAGATTGGTTAAAAACCCTAATTGGACAAGAATAAGCCTAGGGAGGACGAAAATGACCTAATTGATCATCCAATGACACAAACACACCTATTGGATGCACAAGATTGGTTAAAAACCCTAATTGGACAAGAATATGCCTAGGGATGATGAAAATGACCTAAATATTAATTCAATGAAACAAACAAACTTATTGGATGCACAAGATTGGTTAAAAACCCTAATTGGACAAGTATATGCCTAGGGAGGACGAAAATGACCTAATTGATCATCCAATGACACAAACACACCTATTGGATGCACAAGATTGGTTAAAAACCCTAATTGGACAAGAATAAGCCTAGGGAGGACGAAAATGACCTAATTGATCATCCAATGACACAAACACACCTATTGGATGCACAAGATTGGTTAAAAATCCTAGTTGGACAAGAATAAGCCTAGGGAGGACGAAAATGACCTAATTGATCATCCAATGACACAAACACACCTATTGGATGCACAAGATTGGTTAAAAACCCTAATTGGACAAGAATAAGCCTAGGGAGGACGAAAATGACCTAATTGATCATCCAATGACACAAACACACCTATTGGATGCACAAGATTGGTTAAAAACCCTAATTGGACAAGAATAAGCCTAGGGAGGACGAAAATGACCTAATTGATCATCCAATGACACAAACACACCTATTGGATGCACAAGATTGGTTAAAAACCAAGTTGGACAAGAATATGCCTAGGGAGGACGAAAATGACCTAATTGATCATCCAATGACACAAATGAACTTATTGGATGCACAAGATTGGTTAAAAATCCTAATTGGACAAGAATAAGCCTAGGGAGGACGAAAATGACCTAAATGCTAATCCAATGACACAACTCAACTTATTGGATGCACATGATTGGTTAAAAACCCTAATTGGGCAAGAATAAGTCTAGGGAGGACGAAAATGACCTAATTGATCATCCAATGACACAAACACACCTATTGGATGCACAAGATTGGTTAAAAACCCTAATTGGACAAGAATAAGCCTAGGGAGGACGAAAATGACCTAATTGATCATCCAATGACACAAACACACCTATTGGATGCACAAGATTGGTTAAAAACCCTAATTGGACAAGAATAAGCCTAGGAAGGACGAAAATGACCAAAATGTTAATCCAATGACACAACTCAACTTATTGGATACACAAGATTGGTTAAAAACCCTAATTGGACAAGAATAAGCCTAGGGATGACGAAAATGACCTAATTGATCATCCAATGACACAAACACACCTATTGGATGCACAAGATTGGTTAAAAACCCTAATTGGACAAGAATAAGCCTAGAGAGGACGAAAATGACCTAATTGATCATTCAATGACACAAATACACCTATTGGATGCACAAGATTGGTTAAAAACCCTAATTGGAGCAGAATAAGCCTAGGGAGGACGAAAATGGCCTAATTGATCATCCAATGACACAAACACACCTATTGGATGCACAAGATTGGTTAAAAACCCTAATTGGACAAGAATATGCCTAGGGAGGACGAAAATGACCTAATTGATCATCCAATGACACAAATGAACTTATTGGATGCACAAGATTAGTTAAAAACCCTAATTGGACAAGAATAAGCCTAGGGATGACGAAAATGACCTAATTGATCATCCAATGACACAAACACACCTATTGGATGCACAAGATTGGTTAAAAACCCTAATTGGACAAGAATATGCCTTGGGAGGACGAAAATGACCTAAATATTAATTCAATGACACAAACAAACTTATAGGATGCACAAGATTGGTTAAAAACCCTAATTGGACAAGAATAAGCCTAGGGAGGACGAAAATGACCTAATTGATCATCCAATGACACAAACACACCTATTGGATGCACAAGATTGGTTAAAAACCCTAATTGGACAAGAATAAGCCTAGGGAGGACGAAAATGACCTAATTGATCATCCAATGACACAAACACACCTATTGGATGCACAAGATTGGTTAAAAACTATAGTTGGACAAGAACATGCCCAGGGAGGACGAAAATGACCTAATTGATCATCCAATGACACTAATGAACTTATTGGATGCACAAGATTGGTTAAAAACCATAATTGGACAAGAATATGCCTAGGGAGGACGAAAATGACCTAATTGATCATCCAATGATACAAACACACCTATTGGATGCACAAGATTGGTTAAAAACCCTAATTGGACAAGAATATGCCTAGGGAGGACGAATATGACCTAAATGTTAATCCAATAACACAAATGAACTTATTGGATGCACAAGATTGGTTAAAAACCCTAATTGGACAAGAATAAGCCTAGGGAGAACGAAAATGACGTAATTGATCATCCACTGACACAAACACACCTATTGGATGCACAAGATTGGTTAAAAACCCTATTTGGACAAGAATATGCCTAGGGAGGACGGATATGACCTAAATGTTAATCCAATGACACAAATGAACTTATTGGATGCACAAGATTGGTTAAAAACCCTAATTGGACAAGAATAAGCCTAGGGAGGACGAAAATGACCTAAATGCTAATCCAATGACACAAATCAACTTATTGGATGCACAAGATTGGTTAAAAACCCTAATTGGGCAAGAATAAGCCTAGGGAGGACGAAAATGACCTAATTGATCATCCAATGACACAAACTCACCTATTGGATGCACAAGATTGGTTAAAAACCCTAATTGGACAAGAATAAGCCTAGGGAGGACGAAAATGACCTAATTGATCATCCATTGCGACAAACACACCTATTGGATGCACAAGATTGGTTAAAAATCCAAATTGGACAAGAATATGCCTAGGGAGGACGAAAATGACCAAATTGATCATCCAATGACACAAACACACCTATTGGATGCACAAGATTGGTTAAAAATCCTAATTGGACAAGAATATGGCTTGGGAGGACGAAAATGACCTAAATATTAATTCAATGACATAAACAAACTTGTTGGATGCACAAGATTGGTTAAAAACCCTAATTGGACAGGAATAAGCCTAGGGAGGACGAAAATGACCTAATTGATCATCCAATGACACAAACACACCTATTGGAAGCACAAGATTGGTTAAAAACCCTATGTGGACAAAAATATGCCTAGGGAGGACGAAAATGACCTAAATGTTAATCCAATGACACAAATGAACTTATTGGATGCACAAGATTGGTTAAAATCCCTAATTGGACAAGAATAAGCCTAGGGAGGACGAAAATGACCTAATTGATCATCCAATGACACAAACACACCTATTGGATGCACAAGATTGGTTAAAAACCCTAATTGGACAAGAATAAGCCTAGGGAGGACGAAAATGACCTAATTGATCATCCAATGACAAAAACACACCTATTGGATGCACAAGATTGGTTAAAAACCCTAATTGGACAAGAATAAGCCTTGGGAGGATGAAAATGACCTAATTGATCATCCAATGACACAAACACACCTATTGGATGCACAAGATTGGTTAAAAACCCTAATTGGACAAGAATAAGCCTAGGGAGGACGAAAATGACCTAATTGATCATCCAATGACACAAACACACCTATTTGATGCACAAGATTGGTTAAAAACCCTAATTCGACAAGAATATGCCTAGGGTGGACGAAAATGACCTAATTGATCATCTAATGACACAAACACACCTATTGGATGCACAAGATTGGTTAAAAACCCTAATTGGACAAGAATATGCTTAGGGAAGACGAAAATGACCTTAATGTTAATCCAATGACACAAATGAACTTATTGGATGCACAAGATTGGTTAAAAACCCTAATTGGACAAGAATAAGCCTAGGGAGGAAGAAAATGACCTAATTGATCATCCAATGACACAAACACACCTATTGGATGCACAAGATTGGTTAAAAACCCTAATTGGACAAGAATAAGCCTAGGGAGGACGAAAATGACCTAATTGATCATCCAATGACACAAACACACCTATTTGATGCACAAGATTGGTTAAAAACCCTAATTCGACAAGAATATGCCTAGGGTGGACGAAAATGACCTAATTGATCATCTAATGACACAAACACACCTATTGGGTGCACAAGATTGGTTAAAAACCATAATTGGACAAGAATAAGCCTAGGGAGGACGAAAATGACCTAATTGATCATCCAATGACACAAACACACCTATTGGATGCACAAGATTGGTTAAAAACCCTAATTGGACAAGAATAAGCCTAGGGAGGACGAAAATGACCTAATTGATCATCCAATGACACAAACACACCTATTGGATGCACAAGATTCGTTAAAAACCCTAATTGGGCAAGAATATGCCTAGGGAGGACGAAAACGACCTAAATATTAATTCAATGACACAAACAAACTTATTGGATGCACAAGATTGGTTAAAAACCCTAATTGGACAAGAATAAGTCTAGGGAGGACAAAAATTACCTAATTGATCATCCAATGACACAACCACACCTATTGGATGCACAAGATTGGTTAAAAACCCTAATTGGACAAGAATATGCCAAGGGAGGACGAAAATGACCTAAATGTTAATCCAATAACACAAATGAACTTATTGGATGCACAAGATTGGTTAAAAACCCTAATTGGACAAGAATATGCCTAGGGAGGACGAAAATGACCTAAATGTTAATCCAATGACACAAATGAACTTATTGGATGCACAATATTGGTTAAAGTCCCTAATTGGACAAGAATAAGCCTAGGGAGGACGAAAATGACCTAATTGATCATCCAATGACACAAACACACCTATTGGATGCACAAGATTGGTTAAAAACCCTAATTGGACAAGAATATGCCTAGGGAGGACAAAAATGACCTAAATATTAATTCATTGACACAAACAAACTTATTGGATGCACAAGATTGGTTAAAAACCCTAATTGGACAAGAATATGCCTAGAGAGGACAAAAATGACCTAAATATTAATTCAATGAAACAAACAAACCTATTGGATGCACAAGATTTGTTAAAAACCCTAATTGGATAAAAATATTCCTAGGGAGGAAGAAAATGACCCAATTGATCATCCAATGACACAAACACACCTATTGGATGCACAAGATTGGTTAAAAACCCTAATTGGACAAGAATAAGCCTAGGGAGGACGAAAATGACCTAATTGATCATCCAATGACACAAACACACCTATTGGATGCACAAGATTGGTTAAAAACCCTAATTGGACAAGAATATGCCTAGGGAGGACGAAAATGACCTAATTGATCATCCATTGCCACAAACACACCTATTGGATGCACAAGAATTGTTAAAAACCCTAATTGGACAAGAATAAGCCTAGGGAGGACGAAAATGACCTAATTGGTCATCCAATGACACAAACACACCTATTGGATGCACAAGATTGGTTAAAAACCCTAATTGGACAAGAATAAGCCTACGGAGGACGAAAATGACCTCAATGTTAATCCAATGACACAACTCAACTTATTGGATGTACAAGATTGGTTAAAAACCCTAATTGGACAAGAATAAGTCTAGGGAGGACGAAAATGACCTAATTGATCATCCAATGACACAAACACACCTATTGGATGCACAAGATTGGTTAAAAACCCTAATTGGACAAGAATATGCCTAGGGAGGTCGAAAATGACCTAAATATTAATTCAATGACACAAACAAAGTTATTGGATGCACAAGATTGGTTAAAAACCCTAATTGGACAAGAATAAGCCTAGGAATGACGAAAATGACCTAATTGATCATCCAATGACACAAACACACCTATTGGATGCACAAGATTGGTTAAAAACCCTAATTGGACAAGAATATGCATAGGGAGGACGAAAATGACCTAAATATTAATTCAATGACACAAACAAAGTTATTGGATGGACAAGATTGGTTAAAAACCCTAATTGGACAAGAATAAGCCTAGGGAGGACGAAAATGACCTAATTGATCATCCAATGACACAAACACACCTATTGGATGCACAAGATTGGTTAAAAACTCTAATTGGACAAGAATAAGCCGAAGGAGGACGGAAAATGACCTAATTGATCATCAAATGACACAAACACACCTATTGGATGCACAAGATTGGTTAAAAACCCTAGTTGGACAAGAATATGCCTAGGGAGGACGAAAATGACCTAATTGATCATCCAATGACACAAATGAACTTATTGGATGCACAAGATTGGTTAAAAACCCTAATTGGACAAGAATAAGCATAGGGAGGACGAAAATGACCTAATTGATCATCCAATGACACAAACACACCTATTGGGTGTACAAGATTGGTTAAAAACCCTAATTGGTCAAGAATATGCCTAGGGAGGACGAAAATGACCTAAATGTTAATCCAATGACACAAATGAACTTATTGGATGCACAAGATTGGTTAAAAACCCTATTTGGACAAGAATAAGCCTATGGAGTACGAAAATGACCTAATTGATCATCCAATGACACAAACACACCTATTGGATGCACAAGATTGGTTAAAAACCCTAATTGGACAAGAATATGCCTAGGGAGGATGAAAATGACCTAATTGATCATCCAATGACACAAACAAACTTATCGGATGCACAAGATTGGTTAAAAACCCATATTGGACAAGAATAAGCCTAGGGAGGACGAAAATGACCTAATTGATCATCCAATGACACAAACACACCTATTGGATGCACAAGATTGGTTAAAAACCCTAATTGGACAAGAATAAGCCTAGGGAGGACGAAAATGACCTAATTGATCATCCAATGACACAAACACACCTATTGGATGCACAAGATTGGTTAAAAACCCTAGTTGGACAAGAATATGCCTAGGGAGGACGAAAATGACCTAATTGATCATCCAACGACACAAACACACCTAATTGATGCACAAGATTGGTTAAAAACCCTAATTGGACAAGAATATGCCTAGGGAGGACGAAAATGACCTAAATATTAATTCAATGACACAAACAAAGTTATTGGATGCACAAGACTGGTTAAAAACCCTAATTGGACAAGAATAAGCCTAGGGAGGACGAAAATGAACTAATTGATCATCCAATGACACAAACACACCTATTGGATGCACAAGATTGGTTAAAAACCCTAATTGGACAAGAATAAGCCTAGGGAGGATGAAAATGACCTAATTGATCATCCAATGACACAAACACACCTATTGGATGCACAAGATTGGTTAAAAACCCTAATTGGACAAGAATATGCCTAGGGAGGATGAAAATGACCTAAATAATAATTCAATCACACAAACAAAGTTATTGGATGCACAAGATTGGTTAAAAACCCTAATTGGACAAGAATAAGCCTAGGGAGGACGAAAATGACCTAATTGATCATCCAATGACACAAACACACCTATTGGATGCACAAGATTGGTTAAAAACCCTAATTGGACAAGAATATGCCTAGGGAGGACGAACATGACCCAAATATTAATTCAATGACACAAACAAACTTATCAGATGCACATGATTGGTTAAAAACCCTAATTGGACAAGAATAAGCCTAGGGAGGACGAAAATGACCTAATTGATCATCCAATGACACAAACACACCTATTGGATGCACAAGATTGGTTAAAAACCCTAATTGGACAAGAATATGCCTAGGGAGGACGAAAATGACCTAATTGATCATCCAATGACACAAATGAACTTATTTGATGCACAAGATTGGTCAAAAACCCTAATTGGACAAGAATAAGCCTATGGAGGACGAAAATGACCTAATTGATCATCCAATGACACAAACACACCTATTGGATGCACAAGATTGGTTAAAAACCCTAATTGGACAAGAATATGCCTAGGGAGGACGAAAATGACCTAATTGATCATCCAATGACACAAACACACCTATTGGATGCACAAGATTGGTTAAAAACCCTAATTGGACAAGAATATGCCTAGGAAGGACGAAAATGACATAATTGATCATCCAATGACACAAACACACCTATTTGATGCACAAGATTGGTTAAAAACCCTAATTGGACAAGAATATGCCTAGGGAAGACGAAAATGACCTAATTGATCATCCAATGACACAAACACACCTATTGGATGCACAAGATTGGTTAAAAACCCTAATTGGACAAGAATATGCCTAGGGAGGACGAAAATGACCTAATTGATCATCCAATGACACAAACACACCTATTGGATGCACAAGATTGGTTAAAAACCCTAATTGGACAAGAATAAGCGTAGGGAGAACGAAAATGACCTAAATGTTAATCCAATGACACAACTCAACTTATTGGATGCACAAGAATGGTTAAAAACCCTAATTGGACTAGAATAAGCCTAGGGAGGACGAAAATGACCTAATTGATCATCCAATGACACAAACACACCTATTGGATGCACAAGATTGGTTAAAAACCCTAATTGGACAAGAATATGCCTACGGAGGACGAAAATGACCTAAATATTAATCCAATGACACAAACAAACTTATTGGATGCACAAGATTGGTTAAAAACCCTAATTGGACAAGAATAAGCCTAGGGAGGACGAAAATGACCTAATTGATCATCCAATGACACAAACACACCTATTGGATGCACAAGATTGGTTAAAAACCCTAATTGGACAAGAATATGCCTAGGGAGGACGAAAATGACCTAATTGATCATCCAATGACACAAACACACCTATTGGATGCACAAGATTGGTTAAAAACCCTAATTGGACAAGAATAAGCCTAGGGAGGACAAAAATGACCAAAATGTTAATCAAATGACACAACTCAACTTATTGGATGCACAAGATTGGTTAAAAACCCTAATTGGACAAGAATAAGCATAGGGAGGACGAAAATGACCTAATTGATCATCCAATGACACAAACACACCTATTGGATGCACAAGATTGGTTAAAAACCCTAATTGGACAAGAATATGCCTAGGGAGGATGAAAATGACCTAAATGTTAATCCAATGACACAAGCGAACTTATTGGATGCACAAGATTGGTTAAAAACCCTAATTGGACAAGAATAAGCCTAGGGAGGACGAAAATGACCTAATTGATCATCCAATGACACAAACACACCTATTGGATGCACAAGATTGGTTAAAAACCCTAATTGGACAAGAATATGCCTAGGGAGGACGAAAATGACCTAAATATTAATTCAATGAAACAAACAAACTTATTGGAAGCACAAGATTGGTTAAAAACCCTAATTGGACAAGAATAAGCATAGGGAGGACGAAAATGACCTAATTGATCATCCAATGACACAAACACACCTATTGGATGCACAAGATTGGTTAAAAACCCTAATTGGACAAGAATATGCCTATGGAGGACGAAAATGACCTAAATATTAATTCAATGACCCAATCAAAGTTATTGGATGCACAAGATTGGTTAAAAACCCTAATTGTACAAGAATAAGCCTAGGGAGGACGAAAATGACCTAATTGATCATCCAATGACACAAACACACCTATTGGATGCACAAGATTGGTTAAAAACCCTAATTGGACAAGAATAAGCCTAGGGAGGACGAAAATGACCTAATTGATCATCCAATGACACAAACACACCTATTGGATGCACAAGATTGGTTAAAAACCCTAATTGGACAAGAATAAGCCTTGTGAGGACGAAAATGACCTAATTGATCATCCAATGACACAAACACACCTATTGGAAGCACAAGAATGGTTAAAAACCCTAATTGGACAAGAAAATGCCTATGGAGGACGAAAATGACCTAAATGTTAATCCAATGACACAAATGAACTTATTGGATGCACAAGATTGGTTAAAAACCCTAATTGGGTAAGAATAAGCCTAGGGAGGACGAAAATGACCTAATTGATCATCCAATGACACAAACACACCTATTGGATGCACAAGATTGGTTAAAAACCCTAATTGGACAAGAATATGCCTATGGAGGACGAAAATGACCTAAATATTAATCCAATGACACAAACAAACTTATTGGATGCACAAGATTGGTTAAAAACCCTAATTGGACAAGAATAAGCCTAGGGAGGACGAAAATGACCTAATTGATCATCCAATGACACAAACACACCTATTGGATGCACAAGATTGGTTAAAAACCCTAGTTGGACAAGAATAAGCCTAGGGAGGACGAAAATGACCTAAATATTAATCCAATGACACAAACAAACTTATTGGATGCACAAGATTGGTTAAAAACCCTAATTGGACAAGAATAAGCCTAGGGAGGACGAAAATGACCTAATTGATCATCCAATGACACAAACACACCTATTGGAGGCACAAGATTGGCTAAAAACCCTAATTGGACAAGAATATGCCTAGGGAGGACGAAAATGACCTAAATATTAATCCAATGACACAAACAAACTTATTGGATGCACAAGATTGGTTAAAAACCCTAATTGGACAAGAATAAGCCTAGGGAGGACGAAAATGACCTAATTGATCATCCAATGACACAAACACACCTATTGGATGCACAAGATTGGTTAAAAACCCTAATTGGACAAGAATATGCCTAGGGAGGACGAAAATGACCAAAATGTTAAACCAATGACACAAATGAACTTACTAGATGCACAAGATTGGTTAAAAACCCTAATTGGACAAGAATAAGCCTAGGGAGGACGAAAATGACCTAAATGTTAATCCAATGACACAACTCAACTTATTGGATGCACAAGATTGGTTAAAAACCCTAATTGGACAAGAATAAGCCTAGGGAGGACGAAAATGACCTAATTGATCATCCAATGACACAAACACACCTATTGGATGCACAAGATTGGTTAAAAACCTTAATTGGACAAGAATAAGCCTAGAGAGGACGAAAATGACCTAATTGATCATCCAATGACACAAACACACCTATTGGATGCACAAGATTGGTTAAAAACCCTAATTGGACAAGAATATGCCTAGGGAGGACGAAAATGAGCTAATTGATCTTCCAATGACACAACTCAACTTATTGGATGCACAAGATTGCTTAAAAAACCTATTTGGACAACAATAAGCTTAGGGAGGAAGAAAATGACCTAATTGATCATCCAATGACACAAACACACCTATTGGATGCACAAGATTGGTTAAAAACCTTAATTGGACAAGAATATGCCTAGGGAGGATGAAAATGACCTAAATGTAAATTCAATGACACGAACAAACTTATTGGATGCACAAGATTGGTTAAAAACCCTAATTGGACAAGAATAAGCCTAGGGAGGACGAAAATGACCTAATTGATCATCCAATGACACAAACACACCTATTGGATGCACAAGATTGGTTAAAAACCCTAATTGGACAAGAAGATGCCTAGGGAGGACGAAAATGACCTAAATGTTAAACCAATGACACAAATGAACTTACTGGATGCACAAGATTGGTTAAAAACCCTAATTGGACAAGAATAAGCCTAGGGAGGACGAAAATGACCTAAATGTTAATCCAATGACACAACTCAACTTATTGGATGCACAAGATTGGTTAAAAACCCTAATTGGACAAGAATAAGCCTAGGGAGGACGAAAATGACCTAATTGATCATCCAATGACACAAACACACCTATTGGATGCACAAGATTGGTTAAAAACCCTAGTTGGACAAGAATATGCCTAGGGAGGACGAAAATGACCTAATTGATCATCCAATAACACAAATGAACTTATTGGATTCACAAGATTGGTTAAAACCCCTAATTGGACAAGAATAAGCCTAGGGAGGACGAAAATGACCTAATTGATCATCCAATGACACAAACACACCTATTGAATGCACAAGATTGGTTAAAAACCCTAATTGGACAAGAATATGCCAAGGGAGGACGAAAATGACCAAAATGTTAATCCAATGACACAAATGAACTTATTGGATGCACAAGATTGGTTAAAAACCCTAATTGGACAAGAATAAGCCTAGGGAGGACGAAAATGACCTAATTGATCATCCAATGACACAAACACACCTATTGGATGCACAAGATTGGTTAAAAACCCTAGTTGGACAAGAATATGCCTAGGGAGGACGAAAATGACCTAAATATTAATCCAATGACACAAACAAACTTATTGGATGCACAAGATTGGTTAAAAACCCTAATTGGACAAGAATAAGCCTAGGGAGGACGAAAATGACCTAATTGATCATCCAATGACACAAACACACCTATTGGATGCACAAGATTGGTTAAAAACCCTAGTTGGACAAGAATTTGCCTAGGGAGGACGAAAATGACCTAATTGATCATCCAATGACACAAATGAACTTATTGGATGCACAAGATTTGTTAAAAACCCTAATTGGACAAGAATAAGCCTAGGGAGGACGAAAATGACCTAATTAATCATCCAATGACACAAACACACCTATTGGAAGCACAAGTTTGGTTAAAAACCCTAATTGGACAAGAATAAGCCTAGGGAGGACGAAAATGACCTAAATGCTAATCCAATGACACAACTCAACTTATTGGATGCACAAGATTGGTTAAAAACCCTAATTGGGCAAGAATAAGCCTAGGGAGGACGAAAATGACCTAAATATTAATCCAATGACACAAACAAACTTATTGGATGCACAAGATTGGTTAAAAACCCTAATTGGACAAGAATAAGCCTAGGGAGGACGAAAATGACCTAATTGATCATCCAATGACACAAACACACCTATTGGATGCACAAGATTGGTTAAAAACCCTAGTTGGACAAGAATTTGCCTAGGGAGGACGAAAATGACCTAATTGATCATCCAATGACACAAATGAACTTATTGGATGCACAAGATTTGTTAAAAACCCTAATTGGACAAGAATAAGCCTAGGGAGGACGAAAATGACCTAATTAATCATCCAATGACACAAACACACCTATTGGATGCACAAGTTTGGTTAACAACCCTAATTGGACAAGAATAAGCCTAGGGAGGACGAAAATGACCTAAATGCTAATCCAATGACAGAACTCAACTTATTGGATGCACAAGATTGGTTAAAAACCCTAATTGGGCAAGAATAAGCCTAGGGAGGACGAAAATGACCTAATTGATCATCCAATGACACAAACACACCTATTGGATGCACAAGATTGGTTAAAAACCCTAATTGGACAAGAATAAGCCTAGGGTGGACGAAAATGACCTAAATGTTAATCCAATGACACAACTTAACTTATTGGATGCACAAGATTGGTTAAAAACCCTAATTGGACAAGAATAAGCCTAGGGAGGACGAAAATGACCTAATTGATCATCCAATGACACAAACACACCTATTGGATGCACAAGATTGGTTAAAAACCCTAATTGGACAAGAATAAGCCTAGGGAGGACGAAAATGACCTAATTGATCATCCATTGCCACAAACACACCTATTGGATGCAGAAGATTGGTTAAAAACCCTAATTGGACAAGAATATGCCTAGGGAGGACGAAAATGACCTAATTGGTCATCCAATGACACAAACACACCTATTGGATGCACAAGATTGGTTAAAAACCCTAATTGGACAAGAATAAGCCTAGGGTGGATGAAAATAACCTAATTGATCATCCAATGACACAAACACACCTATTGGATGCACAAGATTGGTTAAAAACCCTAATTGGACAAGAATATGCCTAGGGAGGACGAAAATGACCTAAATGTTAATCCAATGACACAAACGAACTTATGGGATGCACAAGATTGGTTAAAAATCCTAATTGGACAAGAATAAGCCTAGGGAGGACGAAAATGACCTAAATGCTAATCCAATGACACAACTCAGCTTATTGGATGCACAAGATTGGTTTAAAACCCTAATTGGGCAAGAATAAGCCTTGGGAGGACGAAAATGACCTAATTGATCATCCAATTACACAAACACACCTATTGGATGCACAAGATTGGTTAAAAACCCTAATTGGACAAGAATAAGCCTAGGGAGGACGAAAATGACCTAATTGATCATCCAATGACACAAACACACCTATTGGATGCACAAGATTGGTTAAAAACCCTAGTTGGACAAGAATATGCCTAGGGAGGACGAAAATGACCTAATTGATCATCCAATGACACAAATGAACTTATTGGATGCACAAGATTGGTTAAAAACCCTAGTTGGACAAGAATATGCCTAGGGAGGACGAAAATGACCTAATTGATCATCCAATGACACAAATGAACTTATTGGATGCACAAGATTTGTTAAAAACCCTAATTGGACAAGAATAAGCCTAGGGAGGACGAAAATGACCTAATTGATCATCCAATGACACAAACAAACCTATTGGATGCACAAGATTGGTTAAAAACCCTAATTGGACAAGAAAAAGCCTAGGGAGGACGAAAATGACCTAATTGATCATCCAATGACACAAACACACCTATTGGATGCACAAGATTGGTTAAAAACCCTAATTGGACAAGAATAAGCCTAGGGAGGACGAAAATGACCTAATTGATCATCCAATGACACAAACACACCTATTGGATGCACAAGATTGGTTAAAAACCCTAATTGGACAAGAATATGCCCAGGGAGGACGAAAATGACCTAAATATTTATTCAATGAAACAAACAAACTTATTGGATGCACAAGATAGATTAAAAACCCTAATTGGACAAGAATATGCATAGGGAGGACGAAAATGACCTAATTGATCATCCAATGACACAAACACACCTATTGGATGCACAAGATTGGTTAAAAACCCTAATTGGACAAGAATATGCCTAAGGAGGACGAAAATGACCTAATTGATCATCCAATGACAGAAACACACCTATTAGATGCACAAGATTGGTTAAAAACCCTAATTGGACAAGAATAAGCCTAGGGAGGACGAAAATGACCTAATTGATCATCCAATGACACAAACACACCTATTGGATGCACAAGATTGGTTAAAAACCCTAATTGGACAAGAATAAGCCTAGGGAGGACGAAAATGACCTAATTGATCATCCATTGCCACAAACACACCTATGGGATGCACAAGATTGGTTAAAAACCCTAATTGGACAAGAATATGCCTTGGGAGGACGAAAATGACCTAATTGGTCATCCAATGACACAAACACACCTATTGGATGCAAAAGATTGGTTAAAAACCCTAATTGGACAAGAATAAGCCTAGGGAGGACGAAAATGACCTAATTGATCATCCAATGACACAAACACACCTATTGGATGCACAAGATTGGTTAAAAACCCTAATTGGACAAGAATAAGCCTAGGGAGGACGAAAATGACCTAATTGATCATCCAATGACACAAACACACCTATTGGATGCACAAGATTGGTTAAAAACCCTAATTGGACAAGAATATGCCAAGGGAGAACGAAAATGACCTAAATATTAATTCAATGACACAAACAAAGTTATTGGATGCACAAGATTGGATAAAAACCCTAATTGGACAAGAATAAGCCTAGGGAGGACGAAAATGACCTAATTGATCATCCAATGACACAAACACACCTATTGGATGCACAAGATTGGTTAAAAACCCTAATTGGACAAGAATAAGCCTAGGGAGGACGAAAATGACCTAATTGATCATCCAATAACACAAACACACCTATTGGATGCACAAGATTGGTTAAAAACCCTAGTTGGACAAGAATATGCCTAGGGAGGACGAAAATGACCTAATTGATCATCCAATGAACTAAATGAACTTATTGGATGCACAAGATTGGTTAGAAACCCTAGTTGGACAAGAATATGCCTAGGGAGGACGAAAATGACCTAATTGATCATCCAATGACACAAATGAACTTATTGGATGCACAAGATTTGTTAAAAACCCTAATTGGACAAGAATAAGCCTAGGGAGGACGAAAATGACCTAATTGATCATCCAATGACACAAACACACCTATTGGATGCACAAGATTGGTTAAAAACCCTAATTGGACAAGAATAAGCCTAGGGAGACCGAAAATGACCTAATTGATCATCCAATGACACAAACACACCTATTGGATGCACAAGATTGATTAAAAACCCTAATTGGACAAGAATAAGCCTAGGGAGGACAACAATGACCTAATTGATCATCCAATGACACAAACACACCTATTGGATGCACAAGATTGGTTTAAAACCCTAATTGGACAAGAATAAGCCTAGGGAGGACGAAAATGACCTAATTGATCATCCAATGACACAAACACACCTATTGGATGCACAAGATTGGTTAAAAACCCTAATTGGACAAGAATAAGCCTAGGGAGGACGAAAATGACCTAATTGATCATCCAATGACACAAACACACCTATTGGATGCACAAGATTGGTTAAAAACCCTAATTGGACAAGAATATGCCTAGGGAAGACGAAAATGACCTAAATGTTAATCCAATGACACAAATGAACTTATTGGATGCACGAGATTGGTTAAAAACCCTAATTGGACAAGAATAAGCCTAGGAAGGACTAAAATGACCTAATTGATCATCCAATGACACAAACACACCTATTGGATGCAAAAGATTGGTTAAAAACCCTAATTTGACAAGAATAAGCCTAGGGAGGACGAAAATGACCTAATTGATCATCCAATGACACAAACACACCTATTGGATGCAAAAGATTGGTTAAAAACCCTAATTGGACAAGAATAAGCCTAGGGAGGACGAAAATGACCTAATTGATCATCCAATGACACAAACACACCTATTGGATGCAAAAGATTGGTTTAAAACCCTAGTTGGACAAGAATATGCCTAGGGAGGACAAAAATGACCTAAATTGATCATCCAATGACACAAACACACCTATTGGATGCACAAGATTGGTTAAAAACCCTAATTGGACAAGAATAAGACTAGGAAGGACGAAAATGACCTAAATATATATTCAATGACACAAACAAACTTATTGGATGCACAAGATTGGTTAAAAACCCTAATTGGACAAGAATAAGCCTAGGGAGGACGAAAATGACCTAATTGATCATCCAATGACACAAACACACCTATTGGATGCACAAGATTGGTTAAAAACCCTAATTGGACAAGAATAATCCTAGGGAGGACGAAAATGACCTAATTGATCATCCAATGACACAAACACACCTATTGGATGCAAAAGATTGGTTAAAAACCCTAGTTGGACAAGAATATGTCTAGGGAGGACAAAAATGACCTAATTGATCATCCAATGACACAAACACGCCTATTGGATGCACAAGATTGGTTAAAAACCCTAGTTGGACAAGAATATGCCTAGGGAGGACGAAAATGACCTAATTGATCATCCAATGACACAAATGAACTTATTGGATGCACAAGATTGGTTAAAAACCCTAGTTGGACAAGAATATGCCTAGGGAGGACGAAAATGACCTAATTGATCATCCAATGACACAAATGAACTTATTGGATGCACAAGATTTGTTAAAAACCCTAATTGGACAAGAATAAGCCTATGGAGGACGAAAATGACCTAATTAATCATCCAATGACACAAACACACCTATTGGATGCACAAGTTTGGTTAAAAACCCTAATTGGACAAGAATAAGCCTAGGGAGGACGAAAATGACCTAAATGCTAATCCAATGACACAACTCAACTTATTGGATGCACAAGATTGGTTAAAAACCTTAATTGGGCAAGAATAAGCCTATGGAGGACGAAAATAACCTAATTGATCATCCAATGACACAAACACACCTATTGGATGCACAAGATAGGTTAAAAAACCCTAATTGGACAAGAATAAGCCTAGGGAGGACGAAAATGACCTAATTGATCATCCAATGACATAAACACACCTATTGGATGCACAAGATTGGTTAAAAACCCTACTTGGACAAGAATAAGACTAGGGAGGACGAAAATGACCTAATTGATCATCCAATGACACAAACACACCTATTGCATTCACAAGATTGGTTTAAAACCCTAGTTGGATAAGAATATGCCTAGGGAGGACGAAAATGACCTAATTGATCATCCAATGACACAAATGAACTTATTGGATGCACAAGATTGGTTAAAAACCCTAATTGGACAAGAATAAGCCTAGGGAGGACGAAAATGACCTAATTGATCATCCAATGACACAAACACACCTATTGGATGCACAAGATTGGTTAAAAACCCTAATAGGACAAGAATATGCCGAGGGAGGACGAAAATGACCTAAATGTTAATCCAATGACACAACTCAACTTATTGGATGCACAAGATTGGTCAAAAACCCTAATTGGACAAGAATAAGCCTAGGGAGGACGAAAATAACCTAATTGATCATCCAATGACACAAACACACATATTGGATGCACAAGATTGGTTAAAAACCCTAATTGGACAAGAATATGCCTAGGGAGGACAAAAATGACCTAAATGTTAATCGAATGACACAAACGAACTTATGGGATGCACAAGATTGGTTAAAAATCCTAATTGGACAAGAATAAGCCTAGGGAGGACGAAAATGACCTAAACGCTAATCCAATGACACAACTCAACTTATTGGATGCACAAGATTGGTTAAAAACCCTAATTGG
>JBBPBR010001503.1:0-26401 GCA_037974775.1 Cicer pinnatifidum | reverse complement strand
TAATCGAATGACACAAACGAACTTATGGGATGCACAAGATTGGTTAAAAATCCTAATTGGACAAGAATAAGCCTAGGGAGGACGAAAATGACCTAAACGCTAATCCAATGACACAACTCAACTTATTGGATGCACAAGATTGGTTAAAAACCCTAATTGGGCAAGAATAAGCCTAGGGAGGACGAAAATGACCTAATTGATCATCCAATGACACAAACACACCTATTGGATCCACAAGATTGGTTAAAAACCCTAATTGGACAAGAATAAGCCTAGGGAGGACGAAAATGACCTAATTGATCATCCAATAACACAAACACACCTATTGGATGCACAAGATTGGTTAAAAACCCTAGTTGGACAAGAATATGCCTAGGGAGGATGAAAATGACCTAATTGATCATCCAATGACACAAATGAACTTATTGGATGCACAAGATTGGTTAAAAACCCTAATTGGACAAGAATAAGCATAGAAAGGACGAAATTGACCTAATTGATCATCCAATGACACAAACACACCTATTGGATGCACAAGATTGGTTAAAAACCGTAATTGGACAAGAATATGCCTAGGGAGGCTGAAAATGACCTAAATGTTAATCCAATGACACAAATGAACTTATTGGATGCACAAGATTGGTGAAAAACCCTAATTGGACAAGAATAAGCCTAGGAAGAACGAAAATAACCTAATTGATCATCCAATGACACAAACACACCTATTGGATGCACAAGATTGGTTAAAAACCCTAATTGGACAAGAATAAGCCTAGGGAGGACGAAAATGACCTAATTGATCATCCAATGACACAAACACACCTATTGGATGCACAAGATTTGTTAAAAACGCTAATTGGACAAGAATAAGCCTAGTGAGGACGAAAATGACCTAATTGATAATCCAATGACACAAACACACCTATTGGAAGCACAAGATTGGTTAAAAACCCTAGTTTGACAAGAATATGCCTAGGGAGGACGAAAATGACCTAATTGATCATCCAATGACACAAATGAACTTATTGGATGCACAAGATTGGTTAAAAACCCTAATTGGACAAGAATAAGCATAGAAAGGACGAAAATGACCTAATTGATCATCCAATGACACAAACACACCTATTGGATGCACAAGATTGGTTAAAAACCGTAATTGGACAAGAATATGCCTAGGGAGGACGAAAATGACCTAATTGATCATCCAATGACACAAACACACCTATTGGATGCACAAGATTGGTTAAAAACCGTAATTGGAAAAGAATAAGCCTAGGGAGGACGAAAATGACCTAATTTATCATCCAATGACACAAACACACCTATTGGATGCACAAGATTGGTTAAAAACCCTAATTGGACAAGAATAAGCCTAGGGAGGACGAAAATGACCTAATTGATCATCCAATGACACAAACACACCTATTGGATGCACAAGATTGGTTAAAAACCCTAATTGGACAAGAATAAGCCTAGGGAGGACGAAAATGACCTAATTGATCATCCAATGACACAAACACACCTATTGGATGCACAAGATTGGTTTAAAACCCTAGTTGGACAAGAATATGCCTAGGGAGGAAAAAAATGACCTAATTGATCATCCAATGACACAAATGAACTTATTGGATGCATAAGATTGGTTAAAAACCCTAATTGGACAAGAATAAGCCTAGGGAGGACGAAAATGACCTAATTGATCATCCAATGACACAAACACACCTATTGGATGCACAAGATTGGTTAAAAACCCTAACTGGACAAGAATATGCCTAGCGAGGACGAAAATGACCTAAATATTAATTCAATGACACAAACAAACTTATTGGATGCACAAGATTGGTTAAAAACCCTAATTGGACAAGAATAAGCCTAGGGAGGACGAAAATGACCTAATTGATCATCCAATGACACAAACACACCTATTGGATGCACAAGATTGGTTAAAAACCCTAATTGGACAAGAATAAGCCTAGGGAGGACGAAAATGACCTAATTGATCATCCAATGACACAAACACACCTATTGGATGCACAAGATTGGTTTAAAACCCTAGTTGGAGAAGAATATGCCAAGGGAGGACGAAAATGACGTAATTGATCATCCAATGACACAAATGAACTTATTGGATGCTCAAGATTGGTTAAAAACCCTAATTGGACAAGAATAAGCCTAGGGAGGACGAAAATGACCTAATTGATCATCCAATGACACAAACACACCTATTGGATGCACAAGATTGGTTAAAAACCCTAATTGGACAAGAATAAGCCTAGGGAGGACGAAAATGACCTAATTGATCATCCAATTACACAAACACACCTATTGGAAGCACAAGATTGGTTAAAAACCCTAATTGGACAAGAATATGCCTAGGGAGGACGAAAATGACCTAAATGTTAATCCAATGACACAAATGAACTTATTGGATGCACAAGATTCGTTAAAAACCCTAATTGGGCAAGAATAAGCCTAGGGAGGACGAAAATGACCTAATTGATCATCCAATGACACAAACACACCTATTGGATGCACAAGATTGGTTAAAAACCCTAATTGGACAAGAATAAGCCTAGGGAGGACGAAAATGACCTAATTGATCATCCATTGCCACAAACACACCTATTGGATGCACAAGATTGGTTAAAAACCCTAATTGGACAAGAATATGCCTAGGAAGGACGAAAATGACCTAATAGATCATCCAATGACACAAACACACCTATTGGATGCACAAGATTGGTTAAAAACCCTAATTGGACAAGAATATGCCTAGGGAGGACGAAAATGACCTAAATGTTAATCCAATGACACAAATGAACTTATTGGATGCACAAGATTGGTTAAAAACCCTAATTGGACAAGAATAAGCCTTGAGAGGACGAAAATGACCTAATTGATCATCCAATGACACAAACACACCTATTGGATGCACAAGATTGGTTAAAAACCCTAATTGGACAAGAATAAGCCTAGGGAGGACGAAAATGACCTAATTGATCATCCAATGACACAAACACACCTATTGGATGCACAAGATTGGTTAAAAACCCTAATTGGACAAGAATAAGCCTAGGGAGGACGAAAATGACCTAATTGATCATCCAATGACACAAACACACCTATTGGATGCACAAGATTGGTTAAAAACCATTGTTGGACAAGAATATGGCTAGGGAGGATGAAAATGACCTAATTGATCATCCAATGACACAAATGAACTTATTGGATGCACAAGATTGGTTAAAAACCCTAGTTGGACAAGAATATGCCTAGGGAGGACGAAAATGACCTAATTGATCATCCAATGACACAAACACACCTATTGGATGCACAAGATTGGTTAAAAACCCTAATTGGACAAGAATAAGCCTAGGGAGGACGAAAATGACCTAATTGATCATCCAATGACACAAACACACCTATTGGATGCACAAGATTGGTTTAAAACCCTAGTTGGACAAGAATATGCCTAGGGAGGACGAAAATGACCTAATTGATCATCCAATGACACAAACACACCTATTGGATGCAAAAGTTTGGTTAAAAACCCTAATTTGACAAGAATAAGCCTAGGGAGGACGAAAATGACCTAATTGATCATCCAATGACACAAACACACCTATTGGATGCACAAGATTGGTTAAAAACCCTAATTGGACAAGAATAAGCCTAGGGAGGACGAAAATGACCTAATTGATCATCCAATGACACAAACACACCTATTGGATGCACAAGATTGGTTAAAAACCCTAATTGGACAAGAATAAGCCTAGGGAGGACAAAAATGACCTAATTGATCATCTAATGACACAAACACACCTATTGGATGCACAAGATTGGTTTAAAACCCAAGATGGACAAGAATATGCCTAGGGAGGACGAAAATGACCTAATTGATCATCCAATGACACAAATGAACTTATTGGATGCACAAGATTGGTAAAAAACCCTAATTGGACAATAATAAGCCTAGGGAGGACGAAAATGACCTAATTGATCATCCAATGACACAAACACACCTATTGGATGCACAAGATTGGTTAAAAACCCTAATTGGACAAGAATAAGCCTAGGGAGGACGAAAATGACCTAATTGATCATCCAATGACACAAACACACCTATTGGATGCACAAGATTGGTTTAAAACCCTAGTTGGACAAGAATATGCCTAGTGAGGACGAAAATGACCTAATTGATCATCCAATGACACAAACACACTTATTGGATGCACATGATTGGTTAAAAACCCTAATTGGAAAAGAATAAGCCTAGGGAGGACGAAAATGACCTAATTGATCATCCAATGACACAAACACACCTATTGGATGCACAAGATTGGTTAAAAACCCTAATTGGACAAGAATAAGCCTAGGGAGGACGAAAATGACCTAATTGATCATCCAATGACACAAACACACCTATTGGATGCACAAGATTGGTTAAAAACCCTAATTGGACAAGAATAAGCCTAGGGAGGACGAAAATGACCTAATTGATCATCCAATGACACAAACACATCTATTGGAAGCACAAGATTGGTTAGAAACCCTAGTTGGACAAGAATATGCCTAGGGAGGACGAAAATGACCTAATTGATCATCCAATGACACAAATGAACTTATTGGATGCACAAGATTGCTTAAAAACCCTAATTGGACAAAAATAAGCATAGAAAGGACGAAAATGACCTAATTGATCATCCAATGACACAAACACACCTATTGGATGCACAAGATTGGTTAAAAACCCTAATTGGACAAGAATAAGCCTAGGGAGGACGAAAATGACCTAATTGATCATCCAATGACACAAACACACCTATTGGATGCACAAGATTGGTTAAAAACCCTAATTGGACAAGAATAAGCCTAGGGAGGACGAAAATGACCTAATTGATCATCCAATGACACAAACACACCTATTGGATGCACAAGATTGGTTTAAAACCCTAGTTGGACAAGAATATGCCTATGGAGGACGAAAATGACCAAATTTATCATCCAATGACACAAATGAACTTATTGGATGCACAAGATTGGTTAAAAACCCTAATTGGACAAGAATAAGCCTAGGGAGGACGAAAATGACCTAATTGATCATCCAATGACACAAACACACCTATTGGATGCACAAGATTGGTTAAAAACCCTAATTGGACAAGAATAAGCCTAGATAGGCTGAAAATGACCTAATTGATCATCCAATGACACAAACACACCTATTGGATGCACAAGATTGGTTAAAAACCCTAATTGGACAAGAATAAGCCTAGGGAGGACGAAAATGACCTAATTGATCATCCAATGACACAAACACAACTATTGGATGCACAAGATTGGTTAAAAACCCTAATTGGACAAGAATAAGCCTAGGGAGAACGAAAATGACCTAATTGATCATCCAATGACACAAACACAACTATTGGATGCACAAGATTGGTTAAAAACCCTAATTGGACAAGAATAAGCCTAGGGAGGACGAAAATGACCTAATTGATCATCCAATGACACAAACACACCTATTGGATGCACAAGATTGGTTTAAAACCCTAGTTGGACAAGAATATGCCTAGGGAGGACGAAAATGACCTAATTGATCATCGAATGACACAAATGAACTTATTGGATGCACAAGATTTGTTAAAAACCCTAATTGGACAAGAATAAGCCTAGGGAGGACGAAAATGACCTAATTAATCATCCAATGACACAAACACACCTATTGGATGCACAAGTTTGGTTAAAAACCCTAATTGGACAAGAATAAGCCTAGGGAGGACGAAAATGACCTAAATGCTAATCCAACGACACAACTCAACTTATTGGATGCACAAGATTGGATAAAAACCCTAATTTGGCAAGAATAAGCCTAGGGAGGACGAAAATGACCTAATTGATCATCCAATGACACAAACACACCTATTGGATGCACAAGATTGGTTAAAAACCCTAATTGGAGAAGAATATGCCTATGGAGGACGAAAAGGACCTAAATTGATCATCCAATGACACAAACACACCTATTGGATGCACAAGATTGGTTAAAAACCCTAATTGGACAAGAATATGCCTAGGGAGGACGAAAATGACCTAAATATTAATTCAATGACACAAACAAACTTATTGGATGCACAAGATTTGTTAAAAACTCTAATTGGACAAGAATAAGCCTAGGGAGGATGAAAATGACCTAATTGATCATCCAATGACACAAACACACCTATTGGATGCACAAGATTGGTTAAAAACCCTAATTGGACAAGAATAAGCCTAGGGAGGACGAAAATGACCTAATTGATCATCCAATGACACAAACACACCTATTGGATACACAAGATTGGTTAAAAACCCTAATTGGACAAGAATAAGACTAGGGAGGACGAAAATGACCTAATTGATCAACCAATGACACAAACACACCTATTGGATTCACAAGATTGGTTTAAAACCCTAGTTGGACAAGAATATGCCTAGAGAGGACGAAAATGACCTAATTGATCATCCAATGACACAAATGAACTTATTGGATTCACAAGATTGGTTAAAAACCCTAATTGGACAAGAATATGCCTAGGGAGGACGAAAATGACCTACTTGATCATCCAATGACTCAAACACACCTATTGGATGCACAAGATTGGTTAAAAACCCTAATTGGACAAGAATAAGCCTAGGGAGGACGAAAATGACCTAATTGATCATCCAATGACACAAACACACCTATTGGATGCACAAGATTGGTTAAAAACCCTAATTGGACAAGAATAAGCCTAGGGAGGACGAAAATGACCTAATTGATCATCCAATGACACAAACACACCTATTGGATGCACAAGATTGGTTAAAAACCCTAATTGGACAAGAATAAGCCTAGGGAGGACGAAAATGACCTAATTGATCATCCAATGACACAAACACACCTATTGGATGCACAAGATTGGTTTAAAACCCTAGTTGATCAAGAATATGCCTAGGAAGGACGAAAATGACCTAATTGATCATCCAATGACACAAATGAACTTATTGGATGCACAAGATTGGTTAAAAACCCTAATTGGACAAGAATAAGCCTAGGGAGGACGAAAATGACCTAATTGATCATCCAATGACACAAACACACCTATTGGATGCACAAGATTGGTTAAAAACCCTAATTGGACAAGAATAAGCCTAGGGAGGACGAAAATGACCTAATTGATCATCCAATGACACAAACACACCTATTGGATGCACAAGATTGGTTAAAAACCCTAATTGGACAAGAATAAGCCTAGGGAGGACGAAAATGACCTAATTGATCATCCAATGACACAAACACATCTATTGGAAGCACAAGATTGGTTAGAAACCCTAGTTGGACAAGAATATGCCTAGGGAGGACGAAAATGACCTAATTGATCATCCAATGACACAAATGAACTTATTGGATGCACAAGATTGCTTAAAAACCCTAATTGGACAAAAATAAGCATAGAAAGGACGAAAATGACCTAATTGATCATCCAATGACACAAACACACCTATTGGATGCACAAGATTGGTTAAAAACCCTAATTGGACAAGAATAAGCCTAGGGAGGACGAAAATGACCTAATTGATCATCCAATGACACAAACACACCTATTGGATGCACAAGATTGGTTAAAAACCCTAATTGGACAAGAATAAGCCTAGGGAGGACGAAAATGACCTAATTGATCATCCAATGACACAAACACACCTATTGGATGCACAAGATTGGTTAAAAACCCTAATTGGACAAGAATAAGCCTAGGGAGGACGAAAATGACCTAATTGATCATCCAATGACACAAACACACCTATTGGATGCACAAGATTGGATAACAACCCTAATTGGACAAGAATAAGCCTAGGGAGGACGAAAATGACCTAATTGATCATCCAATGACACAAACACACCTATTGGATGCACAAGATTGGTTAAAAACCCTAATTGGACAAGAATATGCCTAGGGAGGATGAAAATGACCTAAATATTAATTCAATGACACAAGAAAAGTTATTGGATGCACAAGATTGGTTAAAAACCCTAATTTGACAAGAATAAGTCTAGGGAGGACGAAAATGATCTAATTGATCATCCAATGACACAAACACACCTATTGGATGCACAAGATTGGTTAAAAACCCTAATTGGACAAGAATAAGCCTAGGGAGGACGAAAATGACCTAATTGATCATCCAATGACACAAACACACCTATTGGATGCACAAGATTGGTTAAAAACTCTAATTGGACAAGAATAAGCCTTGGGAGGACGAAAATGACCTAATTGATCATCCAATGACACAAACACACCTATTGGATGCACAAGATTGGTTAAAAACCCTAATTGGACAAGAATAAGCCTAGGGAGGACGAAAATGACCTAATTGATCATCCAATGACACAAACACACCTATTGGATGCACAAGATTGGTTAAAAACCCTAGTTGGACAAGAATATGCCTAGGGAGGACGAAAATGACCTAATTGATCATCCAATGACACAAATGAACTTATTGGATGCACAAGATTTATTAAAAACCCTAATTGGACAAGAATAAGCCCAGGGAGGACGAAAATGACCTAATTGATCATCCAATGACACAAACACACCTATTGGATGCACAAGATTGGTTAAAAACCCTAATTGGACAAGAATAAGCCTAGGGAGGACGAAAATGACCTAATTGATCATCCAATGACACAAATGCACCTATTGGATGCACAAGATTTGTTAAAAACCCTAATTGGACAAGAATAAGCCTAGGGAGGACGAAAATGACCTAATTGATCATCCAATGACACAAACACACCTATTGGATGCACAAGATTGGTTAAAAACCCTAATTGGACAAGAATAAGCCTAGGGAGGACGAAAATGACCTAATTGATCATCCAATGACACAAACACACCTATTGGATGCACAAGATTGGTTAAAAACCCTAATTGGACAAGAATAAGCCTAGGGAGGACGAAAATGACCTAATTGATCATCCAATGACACAAACACATCTATTGGATGCACAAAATTGGTTTAAAACCCAAGTTGGACAAGAATATGCCTAGGGAGGACGAAAATTACCTAATTGATCATCCAATGATACAAATGAACTTATTGGATGCACATGATTTGGTAAAAACCCGAATTGGACAAGAATAAGCCTAGGAAGGACGAAAATGACCTAATTGATCATCCAATGACACAAACACACCTATTGGATGCACAAGATTGGTTAAAAACCCTAATTGGACAAGAATATGCTTATGGAGGACGAAAATGACCTAAATTGATCATCCAATGACACAAACACACCTATCGGATGCACAAGATTGGTTAAAAACCCTAATTGGACAAGAATATGCCTAGGGAGGACGAAAATGACCTAAATTGATCATCCAATGACACAAACACACCTATTGGATGCACAAGATTGGTTAAAAACCCTAATTGGACAAGAATATGCCTAGGGAGGACGAAAAAGACCTAAATATTAATCCAATGACACAACTCAACTTATTGGATGCACAAGATTGGTTAAAAACCCTAATTGGACAAGAA
Source organism: Cicer pinnatifidum (assembly GCA_037974775.1). Taxonomy (NCBI): domain Eukaryota; kingdom Viridiplantae; phylum Streptophyta; class Magnoliopsida; order Fabales; family Fabaceae; genus Cicer; species Cicer pinnatifidum. Next base: position 16,831 of record JBBPBR010001503.1, on the reverse strand, counting down.
TAAGCCTAGGGAGGACGAAAATGACCTAATTGATCATCCAATGACACAAACACACCTATTGGATACACAAGATTGGTTAAAAACCCTAATTGGACAAGAATATGCCTAGGGAGGACGAAAATGACCTAATTGATCATCCAATGACACAAACACACCTATTGAATGCACCAGATTGGTTAAAAACCCTAATTGGACAAGAATAAGCCTAGGGAGGACGAAAATGACCTAATTGATCATCCAATGACACAAACACACCTATTGGATGCACAAGATTGGTTAAAAACCCTAATTGGACAAGAATATGACTAGGGAGGACGAAAATGACCTAATTAATCATCCAATGACACAAACACACCTATTGGATTCACAAGATTGGTTTAAAACCCTAGTGGGACAAGAATATGCCTAGGGAGGACGAAAATGACCTAATTGATCATCCAATGACACAAATGAACTTATTGGATGCACAAGATTGGTTAAAAACCCTAATTGGACAAGAATATGCCTAGGGAGGACGAAAATGACCTAAATATTAATCCAATGACACAAACAAAGTTATTGGATGCACAAGATTGGTTAAAAACCCTAATTGGACAACAATAAGCCTAGGGAGGACGAAAATGACCTAATTGATCATCCAATGACACAAACACACCTATTGGATGCACAAGATTGGTTAAAAACCCTAATTGGACAAGAATAAGCCTAGGGAGGACGAAAATGACCTAATTGATCATCCAATGACACAAACACACCTATTGGAAGCACAAGATTGGTTAAAAACCCTAATTGGAAAAGAATATGCCTAGGGAGGACGAAAATGACCTAACTGTTAATCCAATGACACAAATGAACTTATTGGATGCACAAGATTGGTTAAAAACCCTAATTGGACAAGAATAAGCCTATGGAGGGCGAAAATGACCTAATTGATCATCCAATGACACAAACACACCTATTGGATGCACAAGATTGGTTAAAAACCCTAATTGGACAAGAATAAGCCTAGGGAGGACGAAAATGACCTAATTGATCATCTAATGACACAAACACACCTATGGGATGCACAAGATTGGTTAAAAACCCATATTGGACAAGAATAAGCCTAGGGAGGACGAAAATGACCTAATTGATCATCCAATGACACAAACACACCTATTGGATGCACAAGATTGGTTAAAAACCCTAATTGGACAAGAATAAGCCTAGGGAGGACGAAAATGACCTAATTGATCATCCAATGACACAAACGCACCTATTGGATGCACACGATTGGTTAAAAACTCTAATTGCACAAGAATATGCCTAGGGAGGACGAAAATGACCTAATTGATCATCCAATGACACAAACACACCTATTGGATGCACAAGATTGGTTAAAAACCCTAATTGGACAAGAATATGCCTAGGGAGGACGAAAATGACCTAATTGATCATCCAATGACTCAAACACACCTATTGGATGCATAAGATTCGTTAAAAACCCTAATTGGACAAGAATATGCCTAGGGAGGACGAAAATGACCTAATTGATCATCCAATGACACAAACACACCTATTGGATGCACAAGATTGGTTAAAAACCCTAATTGGACAAGAATATGCCTAGGGAGGACGAAAATGACCTAATTGATCATCCAATGAAACAAACACACCTACTGGATGCACAAGATTCGTTAAAAACCCTAATTGGACAAGAATATGCCTAGGGAGGACGAAAATGACCTAATTGATCATCCAATGACACAAACACACCTATTGGATGCACAAGATTGGTTAAAAACCCTAATTGGACAAGAATATGCCTAGGGAGGACGAAAATGACCTAATTGATCATCCAATGACTCAAACACACCTAATGGATGCACAAGATTGGTTAAAAACCCTAATTGGACAAGAATAAGCCTAGGGAGGACGAAAATGACCTAATTGATCATCCAATGACACAAACACACCTATTGGATGCACAAGATTGGTTAAAAACCCTAATTGGACAAGAATAAGCCTAGGGAGGACGAAAATGACCTAATTGATCATCTGTTGCCACAAACACACCTATTGGATGCACAAGATTGGTTAAACACCTATTGGATGCACAAGATTGGTTAAAAACCCTAGTTGGATAAGAATATGCCTAGGGAGGACGAAAATGACCTAAATGTTAATCCAATGACACAACTCAACTTATTGGATGCACAAGATTGGTTAAAAACCCTAATTGGACAAGAATAAGCCTATGGAGGACGAAAATGACCTAATTGATCCTCCAATGACACAAACACACCAATTGGATGCACAAGATTGGTTAAAAACCCTAATTGGACAAGAATATGCTTAGGGAGGCCGAAAATGACCTAAATGTTAATCCAATGACACAAATGAACTTATTGGATGCACAAGATTGGTTAAAAACCCTAATTGGACAAGAATAAGCCTAGGGAGGACGAAAATGACCTAATTGATCATCCAATGACACAAACACACCTATTGGATGCACAAGATTGGTTAAAAACCCTAGTTGGACAAGAATATGCCTAGGGAGGAAGAAAATGACCTAATTGATGATCCAATAACACAAATGAACTTATTGGATGCACAAGATTGGTTAAAAACCCTAATTGGACAAGAATAAGCCTAGGGAGGACGAAAACGACCTAATTGATCATCCAATGACACAAACACACCTATTGGATGCACAAGATTGGTTAAAAACCCTAATTGGACAAGAATATGCCTAGGGAGGACGAAAATAACCTAATTGATCATCCAATGACACAAACACACCTATTGGTTGCACAAGATTGGTTAAAAACCCTAATTGGACAAGAATATGCCTAGGGAGGACGAAAATGAGCTAAATGTTAATCCAATGACATAAATGAACTTATTGGATGCACAAGAATGGTTAAAAACCCTAATTGGATAAGAAAAAGCCTAGGGAGGACGAAAATGACCTAATTAATCATCCAATGACAAAAACACGCCTATTGGATGCACAAGATTGGTTAAAAACCCTAATTGGACAAGAATAAGCCTAGGGAGGACGAAAATGACCTAATTGATCATCCAATGACACAAACACACCTATTGGATGCACAAGATTGGTTAAAAACCCTAATTGGACAAGAATAAGCCTAGGGAGGACGAAAATGACCTAAATGTTAATCCAATGACACAACTCAACTTATTGGATGCACAAGATTGGTTAAAAACCCTAATTGGACAAGAATAAGCCTAGCGAGGACGAAAATGACCTAATTGATCATCCAATGACACAAACACACCTATTGGATGCACAAGATTCGTTAAAAACCCTAATTAGACAAGAATATGCCTTCGGAGGACGAAAATGACCTAATTGATCATCCAATGACACAAACACACCTATTGGATGCACAAGATTGGTTAAAAACCCTAATTGGACAAGAATAAGCCTAGGGAGGACGAAAATGACCTAATTGATCATCCAATGACACAAACACACCTATTGGATGCACAAGATTGGTTAAAAACCCTAATTGGAGAACAATATGCCAGAATATTCCTAGGGAGGACGTAAATGACCTAATTGATCATTCAATGACACAAACAAACTTATTGGATGCACAAGATTGGTTAAAAACCCTAATTGGACAAGAATATGCCTAGGGAGGACGAAAATGACCTAAATATTAATTCAATGAAACAAACAAACTTATTGGATGCTCAAGATTGGTTAAAAATCCTAATTGGACAAGAATAAGCCTAGGGAGGACAAAAATGACCTAATTGATCATCCAATGACACAAACACACCTATTGGATGCACAAGATTGGTTAAAAACCCTAATTGGACAAGAATAAGCCTAGGGAGGACGAAAATGACCTAATTCATCATCCAATGACACAACCACACCTATTGGATGCACAAGATTGGTTAAAAACCCTAATTGGACAAGAATATACCTAGGGAGGACGAAAATGATCTAATTGATCATCCAATGACACAAACACACCTTGTGGATGCACAAGATTGGTTAAAAACCATAATTGGACAAGAATAAGCCTAGGGAGGACGAAAATGACCTAATTGATCATCCAATGACACAAACACACCTATTGGATGCACAAGATTGGTTAAAAACCCTAATTGGACAAGAATATGCCTAGGGAGGACGAAAATGACCTAAATATTAATTCAATGACACAAACAAACTTATTGGATGCACAAGATTGGTTAAAAACCCTAATTGGACAAAAATAAGCCTAGGGAGGACGAAAATGACCTAATTGATAATCCAATGACACAAACAAACTTATTGGATGCACAAGATTGGTTAAAAACCCTAATTGGACAAGAATAAACCAAGGGAGGACAAAAATGACCTAAATGTTAATCCAATGACACTACTCAACTTATTGGAAGCACAAGATTGGTTAAAAACCCTAATTGGACAAGAATAAGCCTAGGGAGGACGAAAATGACCTAATTGATCATCCAATGACACAAACACACCTATTGGATGCACAAGATTGGTTAAAAACCCTAATTGGACAAGAATAAGCCTAGGGAGGACGAAAATGACCTAATTGATCATCCAATGACACAAACACACCTATTGGATGCACAAGATTGGTTAAAAACCCTAATTGGACAAGAATATGCCTAGGGAGGACGAAAATGACCTAAATGTTAATCCAATGACACAAATGAACTTATTGGATGCACAAGATTGGTTAAAAACCCTAATTGGACAAGAAAAAGCCTAGGGAGGACGAAAATGACCTAATTGATCATCCAATGACAAAAACACGCCTATTGGATGCACAAGATTGGTTAAAAACCCTAATTGGACAAGAATAAGCCTAGGGAGGACGAAAATGACCTAATTGATCATCCATTGCCACAAACACACCTATTAGATGCACAAGATTGGTTAAAAACCCTAATTGGACAAGAATATGCCTAGGGAGGACGAAAATGACCTAATTGGTCATCCATTGACACAAACACACCTATTGGATGCACAAGATTGGTTAAAACCCCTAATTGGACAAGAATAGGCCTACGGAGGGCGAAAATGACCTAATTGATCATCCAAAGACACAAACACACCTATTGGATGCACAAGATTGGTTAAAAACCCTAATTGGACAAGAATAAGCCTAGGGAGGACGAAAATGACCTAATTGATCATCCAATGACACAAACACACCTATTGGATGCACAAGATTGGTTAAAAACCCTAATTGGACAAGAATAAGCCTAGGGAGGACGAAAATGACCTAATTGATCATCCATTGCCACAAACACACCTATTGGATGCATAAGATTGGTTAAAAACCCAAATTGGACAAGAATATGCCTAGGGAGGACGAAAATGACCTAATTGATCATCCAATGACACAAACACACCTATTGGATGCACAAGATTGGTTAAAAACCCTAATTGGACAAGAATATTCCTAGGGAGGACGAAAATGAACTAAATATTAATTCAATGACATAAACAAACTTGTTGGATGCACAAGATTGGTTAAAAACCCTAATGGGACAGGAATAAGCCTAGGGAGGACGAAAATGACCTAATTGATCATCCAATGACACAAACACACCTATTGGAAGCACAAGATTGGTTAAAAACCGTATGTGGACAAAAATATGCCTAGGGAGGACGAAAATGACCTAAATGTTAATCCAATGACACAAATCAACTTATTGGATGCACAAGATTGGTTAAAATCCCTAATTGGACAAGAATAAGCCTAGGGAGGACGAAAATGACCTAATTGATCATCCAATGACACAAACACACCTATTGGATGCACAAGATTGGTTAAAAACCCTAATTGGACAAGAATAAGCCTAGGGAGGACGAAAATGACCTAATTGATCATCCAATGACAAAAACACACCTATTGGATGCACAAGATTGGTTAAAAACCCTAATTGGACAAGAATAAGCCTTGGGAGGATGAAAATGACCTAATTGATCATCCAATGACACAAACACACCTATTGGATGCACAAGATTGGTTAAAAACCCTAATTGGACAAGAATAAGCCTAGGGAGGACGAAAATGACCTAATTGATCATCCAATGACACAAACACACCTATTTGATGCACAAGATTGGTTAAAAACCCTAATTCGACAAGAATATGCCTAGGGTGGACGAAAATGACCTAATTGATCATCTAATGACACAAACACACCTATTGGATGCACAAGATTGGTTAAAAACCCTAATTGGACAAGAATATGCTTAGGGAAGACGAAAATGACCTTAATGTTAATCCAATGACACAAATGAACTTATTGGATGCACAAGATTGGTTAAAAACCCTAATTGGACAAGAATAAGCCTAGGGAGGAAGAAAATGACCTAATTGATCATCCAATGACACAAACACACCTATTGGATGCACAAGATTGGTTAAAAACCCTAATTGGACAAGAATAAGCCTAGGGAGGACGAAAATGACCTAATTGATCATCCAATGACACAAACACACCTATTTGATGCACAAGATTGGTTAAAAACCCTAATTCGACAAGAATATGCCTAGGGTGGACGAAAATGACCTAATTGATCATCTAATGACACAAACACACCTATTGGGTGCACAAGATTGGTTAAAAACCATAATTGGACAAGAATAAGCCTAGGGAGGACGAAAATGACCTAATTGATCATCCAATGACACAAACACACCTATTGGATGCACAAGATTGGTTAAAAACCCTAATTGGACAAGAATAAGCCTAGGGAGGACGAAAATGACCTAATTGATCATCCAATGACACAAACACACCTATTGGATGCACAAGATTCGTTAAAAACCCTAATTGGGCAAGAATATGCCTAGGGAGGACGAAAACGACCTAAATATTAATTCAATGACACAAACAAACTTATTGGATGCACAAGATTGGTTAAAAACCCTAATTGGACAAGAATAAGTCTAGGGAGGACAAAAATTACCTAATTGATCATCCAATGACACAACCACACCTATTGGATGCACAAGATTGGTTAAAAACCCTAATTGGACAAGAATATGCCAAGGGAGGACGAAAATGACCTAAATGTTAATCCAATAACACAAATGAACTTATTGGATGCACAAGATTGGTTAAAAACCCTAATTGGACAAGAATATGCCTAGGGAGGACGAAAATGACCTAAATGTTAATCCAATGACACAAATGAACTTATTGGATGCACAATATTGGTTAAAGTCCCTAATTGGACAAGAATAAGCCTAGGGAGGACGAAAATGACCTAATTGATCATCCAATGACACAAACACACCTATTGGATGCACAAGATTGGTTAAAAACCCTAATTGGACAAGAATAAGCCTAGGGAGGACGAAAATGACCTAATTGATCATCCAATAACACTAACACACCTATTGGATGCACAAGATTGGTTAAAAACCCTCGTTGGACAAGAATATGCCTAGCGAGGACGAAAATGACCTAATTGATCATCCAATGACACAAATGAACTTATTGGATGCACAAGATTGGTTAAAAACCCTAGTTGGACAAGAATATGCCTAGAGAGGACGAAAATGATCTAATTGATCATCCAATGACACAAATGAACTTATTGGATGCACAAGATTTGTTAAAAACCCTAATTGGACAAGAATAAGCCTAGGGAGGACGAAAATGACCTAATTGATCATCCAATGACACAAACACACCTATTGGATGCACAAGATTGGTTAAAAACCCTAATTGGACAAGAATAAGCCTAGGGAGGACGAAAATGACCTAATTGATCATCCAATAACACTAACACACCTATTGGATGCACAAGATTGGTTAAAAACCCTCGTTGGACAAGAATATGCCTAGGGAGGACGAAAATGACCTAATTGATCATCCAATGACACAAATGAACTTATTGGATGCACAAGATTGGTTAAAAACCCTAATTGGACAAGAATAAGCCTAGGGAGGACGAAAATGAACTAAATGATCATCCAATGACACAAACACACCTATTGGATGCACAAGATTGGTTAAAAACCCTAATTGGACAAGAATAAGCCTAGGGAGGACGAAAATGACCTAATTGATCATCCAATGACACAAACACACCTATTGGATGCACAAGATAGGTTAATAACCCTAATTGGACAAGAATAAGCCTAGGGAGGACGAAAATGACCTAATTGATCATCCAATGACACAAACACACCTATTGGATGCACAAGATTGGTTAAAAACCCTAATTGGACAAGAATAAGCCTAGGGAGGACGAAAATGACCTAATTGATCATCCAATGACACAAACACACCTATTGGATGCACAAGATTGGTTAAAAACCCTAATTGGACAAGAATAAGCCTAGGGAGGACAAAAAAGACCTAATTGATCATCCAATGACAAAAACACACCTATTGGATGCACAAGATTGGTTAAAAACCCTAATTGGACAAGAATATGCCTAGGGAGGACGAAAATGACCTAAATATTAATTCAATGACACAAACAAACTTATTGGATGCACAAGATTGGTTAAAAACCCTAATTGGACAAGAATAAGCCTAGGGAGGACGAAAATGACCTAATTGGTCATCCAATGACACAAACACACCTATTGGAATCACAAGATTGGTTAAAAACCCTAATTGGACAAGAATATGCCTAGGGAGGACGACAATGACCTAAATGTTAATCCAAAGACACAAATGAACTTATTGGATGCACAAGATTGGTTAAAAACCCTAATTGGACAAGAATAAGCCTAGGGAGGACGAAAATGACCTAATTGATTATCCAATGACACAAACACGACTATTGGATGCACAAGATTGGTTAAAAACCCTAATTGGACAAGAATATGCCTAGGGAGGACGAAAATGACCTAAATATTAATTCAATGACACAAACAAACTTATTGGATGCACAAGATTGGTTAAAAACCCTAATTGGACAAGAATAAGCCTAGGGAGGACGAAAATGACCTAATTGATCATCCAATGACACAAACACACCTATTGGAATCACAAGATTGGTTAAAAACCCTAATTGGACAAGAATATGCCAAGGGAGGACGAAAATGACTTAAATGTTAATCCAAAGACACAAATGAACTTATTGGATGCACAAGATTGGTTAAGAACCCTAATTGGACAAGAATAAGCCTAGGGAGGACGAAAATGACCTAATTGATTATCCAATGACACAAACACGACTATTGGATGCACAAGATTGGTTAAAAACCCTAATTGGACAAGAATATGCCTAGGGAGGACGAAAATGACCTAAATATTAATTCAATGACACAAACAAACTTATTGGATGCACAAGATTGGTTAAAAACCCTAATTGGACAAGAATAAGCCTAGGGAGGACGAAAATGACCTAATTGATCATCCAATGACGTAAATGAACTTATTGGATGCACAAGATTGGTTAAAAACCCTAATTGGACAAGAATATGCCTAGGGAGGACGAAAATGACCTAAATATTAATTCAATGACACAAACAAAGTTATTGGATGCACAAGATTGGTTAAAAACCCTAGTTGGACAAGAATATGCCTAAGGAGGACGAAAATGACCTAATTGATCTTCCAATGACACAAACACACCTATTGGATGCACAAGATTGGTTAAAAACCCTAGTTGGACAAGAATATGCCTAGGGAGGACGAAAATGACCTAATTGATCATCCATTGCCACAAACACACCTATTGGATGCACAAGATTGGTTAAAAACCCTAATTGGACAAGAATATGCCTAGGGAGGATGAAAATGACCTAATTGATCATCCAATGACACAAACACACCTATTGGATACACAAGATTGGTTAAAAACCCTAATTGGACAAGAATAAGCCTAGGGAGGACGAAAATGACCTAATTGATCATCCATTGCCACAAACACACCTATTGGATGCACAAGATTGGTTAAAAACCCTCATTGGACAAGAATATGCCTAGGGAGGAAGAAAATGACCTAATTGATCATCCAATGACACAAATGAACTTATTGGATGCACAAGATTGGTTAAAAACCCTAATTGTACAAGAATAAGCATAGGGAGGACGAAAATGACCTAATTGATCATCCAATGACACAAACACACCTATTGGATGCACAAGATTGGTTAAAAACCCTAATTGGACAAGAATATGCCTAGGGAGGACGAAAATGACCTAAATATTAATTCAATGACACAAACAAACTTATTTGAGGCACAAGATTGGTTAAAAACCCTAATTGGACAAAAATAAGCCTAGGGAGGACGAAAATGACCTAATTGATCATCCAATGACACAAACACACCTGTTGGATGCACAAGATTGGTTAAAAACCCTAATTGGACAAGAATAAGCCTAGGGAGGACGAAAATGACCTAATTGATCATCCAATGACACAAACACACCTATTGGATGCACAAGATTGGTTAAAAACCCTAATTGGACAAGAATAAGCCTAGGGAGGACGAAAATGACCTAATTGATCATCCAATGACACAAATGAACTTATTGGAAGCACAACTTTGGTTAAAAACCCTAATTGGACAAGAATAAGCCTAGGGAGGACGAAAATGACCTAATTGATCATCCAATGACACAAACACACCTATTGGATGCACAAGATTGGTTAAAAACCCTAATTGGACAAGAATATGCCTAGGGAGGACGAAAATGACATAATTGATCATCCAATGTCACAAACACACCTATTGGATGCACAAGATTGGTTAAAAACTCTAATTGGACAAGAATATGCCTAGGGAGGACGAAAATGACCTAAATATTAATTCAATGACACAAACAAACTTATTGGATGCACAAGATTGGTTAAAAACCCTAATTGGACAAGAATAAGCCTAGGGAGGACGAAAATGACCTAATTGATCATCCAATGACACAACTCAACTTATTGAATGCACAAGATTGGTTAAAAACCCTAATTGGACAAGAATAAGCCTAGGGAGGACGAAAATGACCTAATTGATCATCCAATGACACAAACACACCTATTGGATGCACAAGATTGGTTAAAAACCCTAGTTGGACAAGAATATGCCTAGGGAGGACGAAAATGACCTAATTGATCATCCAATGACACAAACACACCTATTGGATGCACAAGATTGGTTAAAAACCATAATTGGACAAGAATAAGCCTAGGGAGGACGGAAATGACCTAATTGATCATCCAATGACACAAACACACCTATTGGATGCACAAGATTGGTTAAAAACCCTAATTGGACAAGAATAAGCCTAGGGAGGACGAAAATGACCTAATTGATCATCCAATGACACAAACACACCTATTGGATGCACAAGATTGGTTAAAAACCCTAATTGGACAAGAATAAGCCTAGGGAGGACGAAAATGACTTAATTGATCATCCATTGCCGCAAACACACCTATTGGATGCACAAGATTGGTTAAAAACCCTAATTGGAAAAGAATATGCCTAGGGAGGACGAAAATGTCCTAAATATAATTCAATGACACAAACAAACTTATTGGATGCACAAGATTGGTTAAAAACCCTAATTGGACAAGAATAAGCCTAGGGAGGACGAAAATGACCTAATTGATCATCCAATGACACAAACACACCTATTGGATGCACAAGATTGGTTAAAAACCCTAATTGGACAAGAATAAGCCTAGGGAGGACGAAAATGACCTAATTGATCATCCAATGACACAAACACACCTATTGGAAGCCCAAGATTGGTGTAAAAACCCTAATTGGACAAGAATATGCCTAGGGAGGACGAAAATGACCTAAATATTAATTCAAGGACACAAACAAAGTTATTGGATGCACAAGATTGGTTAAAAACCCTAATTGGACAAGAATAAGCCTAGGGAGGACGAAAATGACCTAATTGATCATCCAATGACACAAACACACCTATTGGATGCACAAGATTGGTTAAAAACCCTAATTGGACAAGAATATGCCTAGGGAGGACCAAAATAACCTAAATATTAATTCAATGACACAAACAAACTTATTGGATGCACAAGATTGGTTAAAAACCCTAATTGGACAAGAATAAGCCTAGGGAGGACAAAAATGACCTAATTGATTATCCAATGACACAACCACACCTATTGGATGCACAAGATTGGTTAAAAACCCTAATTGGACAAGAATATGCCAAGGGAAGACGAAAATGACCTAAATGTTAATCCAATAACACAAATGAACTTATTGGATGCACAAGATTGGTTAAAAACCCTAATTGGACAAGAATATGCCTAGGGAGGACGAAAATGACCTATATGTTAATCCAATGACACAAATGAACTTATTGGATGCACAAGATTGGTTAAAAACCCTAATTGGACAAGAATAAGCCTAGGAAGGACGAAAATGACCTAATTGATCATCCAATGACACAAACACACCTATTGGATGCACAAGAATGGTTAAAAACCCTAATTGGACTAGAATATGCCTAGGGAGGACGAAAATGACCTAATTGATCATCCAATGACACAAACACACCTATTGGATGCACAAGATTGGTTAAAAACCCTAATTGGACAAGAATAAGCCTAGGGAGGACGAAAATGACCTAATTGATCATCCAATGACACAAACACACCTATTGGATGCACAAGATTGGTTAAAAACCCTAATTGGACAAGAATAAGCCTAGGGAGGACGAAAATGACCTAATTGATCATCCAATGACACAAACACACCTATTGGATGCACAAGATTGGCTTAAAACCCTAGATGGACAAGAATATGCCTAGGGAGGACGAAAATGACCTAATTGATCATCCAATGACACAAATGAACTTATTGGATGCACAAGATTGGTTAAAAACCCTAATTGGACAATAATAAGCCTAGGGAGGACGAAAATGACCTAATTGATCATCCAATGACACAAACACACCTATTGGATGCACAAGATTGGTTAAAAACCCTAATTGGACAAGAATAAGCCTAGGGAGGACGAAAATGACCTAATTGATCATCCAATGACACAAACACACCTATTGGATACACAAGATTGGTTAAAAACCCTAATTGGACAAGAATATGCCTAGGGAGGACGAAAATGACCTAAATGTTAATCCAATGATACAAATGAACTTATTGGATGCACAAGATTGGTTAAAAACAATAATTGGACAAGAATAAGCCTAGGGGGGACAAAAATGACCTAAATGTTAATCCAATGAAACAACTCAACTTATTGGATGCACAAGATTGGTTAAAAACCCTAATTGGACAAGAATAAGCCTAGGGAGGACGAAAATGACCTAATTGATCATCCAATGACACAAACACACCTATTGGATGCACAAGATTGGTTAAAAACCCTAGTCGGACAATAATATGCCTAGGGAGGACGAAAATGACCAATTGATCATCCAATGACACAATTGAACTTATTGGATGCACAAGATTTGTTAAAAACCCTAATTGGACAAGAATAAGCCTAGGGAGGACGAAAATGACCTAATTGATCATCCAATGACACAAACACACCTATTGGATGCACAAGATTGGTTAAAAACCCTAATTGGACAAGAATAAGCCTAGGGAGGACGAAAATGACCTAATTGATCATCCAATGACACAAACACACCTATTGGATGCACAAGATTGGTTAAAAACCCTAATTGGACAAGAATAAGCCTAGGGAGGACGAAAATGACCTAATTGATCATCCAATGACACAAACACATCTATTGGAAGCACAAGATTGGTTAGAAACCCTAGTTGGACAAGAATATGCCTAGGGAGGACGAAAATGACCTAATTGATCATCCAATGACACAAATGAACTTATTGGATGCACAAGATTGCTTAAAAACCCTAATTGGACAAAAATAAGCATAGAAAGGACGAAAATGACCTAATTGATCATCCAATGACACAAACACACCTATTGGATGCACAAGATTGGTTAAAAACCCTAATTGGACAAGAATAAGCCTAGGGAGGACGAAAATGACCTAATTGATCATCCAATGACACAAACACACCTATTGGATGCACAAGATTGGTTAAAAACCCTAATTGGACAAGAATAAGCCTAGGGAGGACGAAAATGACCTAATTGATCATCCAATGACACAAACACACCTATTGGATGCACAAGATTGGTTAAAAACCCTAATTGGACAAGAATAAGCCTAGGGAGGACGAAAATGACCTAATTGATCATCCAATGACAGAAACACACCGATTGGATTCACAAGATTGGTTAAAAACCCTAATTCGACAAGAATATGCCTAAGGAGGACGAAAATGACCTAAATATTAATTCAATGACACAAACAAAGTTATTGGATGCACAAGATTGGTTAAAAACCCTAATTGGACAAGAATAAGCCTTGGGATGATGAAAATGACCTAATTGATCATCCAATGACACAAACACACCTATTGGATGCACAAGATTGGTTAAAAACCCTAATTGGACAAGAATAAGCCTAGGGAGGACGAAAATGACCTAATTGATCATCCAATGACACAAACACACCTATTGGATGCACAAGATTGGTTAAAAACCCTAATTGGACAAGAATAAGCCTAGGGAGGACGAAAATGACCTAATTGATCATCCAATGACACAAACACACCTATTGGATGCACAAGATTGGTTAAAAACCCTAATTGGACAAGAATAAGCCTAGGGAGGACGAAAATGACCTAAATGTTAATCCAATGACACAACTCATCTTATTTGATGCACAAGATTGGTTAAAAACCCTATTGGGCAAGAATAAGCCTAGGGAGGACGAAAATGACCTAATTGATCATCTAATGACACAAACACACCTATTGGATGCACAAGATTGGTTAAAAACCCTAATTGGACAAGAATAAGCCTAGGCAGGACGAAAATGACCTAAATTTTAATCCAATGACACAACTCAACTTATTGGATGCACAAGATTGGTTAAAAACCCTAGTTGGACAAGAATAAGCCTAGGGAGGACGAAAATGAACTAATTGATCATCCAATGACACAAACACACCTATTGGATGCACAAGATTCGTTAAAAACCCTAATTGGACAAGAATATGCCTAGGGAGGACGAAAATGACCTAATTGATCATCCAATGACAAAACACACCTATTGGATGCACAAGATTCGTTAAAAACCCTAATTGGACAAGAATATGCCTAGGGAGGACGAAAATGACCTAATTGATCATCCAATGACACAAACACACCTATTG
Source organism: Cicer pinnatifidum (assembly GCA_037974775.1). Taxonomy (NCBI): domain Eukaryota; kingdom Viridiplantae; phylum Streptophyta; class Magnoliopsida; order Fabales; family Fabaceae; genus Cicer; species Cicer pinnatifidum. Next base: position 1,634 of record JBBPBR010001503.1, on the reverse strand, counting down.
GATGCACAAGATTGGTTAAAAACCCTAATTGGACAAGAATAAGCCTAGGGAGGACGAAAATGACCTAATTGATCATCCAATGACACAAACACACCTATTGGATGCACAAGATTGGTTAAAAACCCTAATTGGACAAGAATATGCCTAGGGAGGACGAAAATGACCTAAATATTAATTCAATGACACAAACAAACTTATCGGATGCACAAGATTGGTTAAAACCCTAATTGGACAAGAATAAGCCTAGGGACGATGAAAATGACCTAATTGATCATCCAATGACACAAACACACCTATTAGATGCACAAGATTGGTTAAAAACCCTAATTGGACAAGAATAAGCCTGGGGAGGACGAAGATGACCTAATTGATCATCCAATGACACAAACACACCTATTGGATGCACAAGATTGGTTAAAAACCCTAATTGGACAAGAATATGCCTAGGGAGGACGAAAATGACCTAATTGATCATCCAATGACACAAACACACCTATTGGATGCACAAGATTGGTTAAAAACTCTAATTGGACAAGAATAAGCCTAGGGAGGACGAAAATGACCTAAATGCTAATCCAATGACACAACTCAACTTATTGGATGCACCAGATTGGTTAAAAACCCTAATTGGGCAAGAATAAGCCTAGGGAGGACGAAAATGACCTAATTGATCATCCAATGACACAAACACACCTATTGGAGGCACAAGATTGGTTAAAAACCCTAATTGGACAAGAATAAACCTAGGGAGGACGAAAATGACCTAATTGATCATCCATTGCCACAAACACACCTATTGGATGCACAAGATTGGTTAAAAACCCAAATTGGACAAGAATATGCCTAGGGAGGACGAAAATGACCTAATTGATCATCCAATGACACAAACACACCTATTGGATGCACAAGATTGGTTAAAAACCCAAATTGGACAAGAATATGCCTAGGGAGGACGAAAATGACCTAAATATTAATTCAATGACATAAACAAACTTGTTGGATGCACAAGATTGGTTAAAAACCCTAATTGGACAGGAATAAGCCTAGGGAGGACGAAAATGACCTAATTGATCATCCAATGACACAAACACACCTATTGGAAGCACAAGGTTGGTTAAAAACCCTATGTGGACAAAAATATGCCTAGGGAGGACGAAAATGACTTAAATGTTAATCCAATGACACAAATGAACTTATTGGATGCACAAGATTGGTTAAAATCCCTAATTGGACAAGAATAAGCCTAGGGAGGACGAAAATGACCTAATTGATCATCCAATGACACAAACACACCTATAGGATGCACAAGATTGGTTAAAAACCCTAATTGGACAAGAATATGCCTAGGGAGGTCGAAAATGACCTAAATATTAATTCAATGACACAAACAAAGTTATTGGATGCACAAGATTGGTTAAAAACCCTAATTGGACAAGAATAAGCCTAGGGAGGATGAAAATGACCTAATTGATCATCCAATGACACAAACACACCTATTGCATTCACAAGATTGGTTTAAAACCCTAGTTGGACAAGAATATGCCTAGGGAGGACGAAAATGACCTAATTGATCATCCAATGACACAAATGAACTTATTGGATGCACAAGATTGGTTAAAAACCCTAATTGGACA
>JBBPBR010001502.1:73312-89678 GCA_037974775.1 Cicer pinnatifidum | reverse complement strand
CAATGACACAAACAAACTTATTGGATGCACAAGATTGGTTAAAAACCCTAATTGGACAAGAATATGCCTAGGGAGGACGAAAATGACCTAAATATTAATTCAATGACACAAACAAAGTTATTGGATGCACAAGATTGGTTAAAAACCCTAATTGGACAAGAATAAGCCTAGGGAGGACGAAAATGACCTAATTGATCATCCAATGACACAAACACACCTATTGGATGCACAAGATTGGTTAAAAACCCTAATTGGACAAGAATATGCCTAGGGAGGACGAAAATGACCTAAATATTAATTCAATGACACAAACAAAGTTATTGGATGCACAAGATTGGTGAAAAACCCTAATTGGACAAGAATAAGCCTAGGGGGAACGAAAATGACCTAATTGATCATCCAATGACACAAACACACCTATTGGATGCACAAGATTGGTTAAAAACCCTAATTGGACAAGAATATGCCTAGGGAGGACGAAAATGACCTAAATATTAATTCAATGACACAAACAAAGTTATTGGATGCACAAGATTGGTTAAAAACCCTAATTGGACAAGAATAAGCCTAGGGAGGACGAAAATGACCTAATTGATCATCCAATGACACAAACACACCTATTGGAAGCACAAGATTGGTTAAAAACCCTAATTGGACAAGAATATGCCTAGGGAGGACGAAAATGACCTAAATGTTAATCCAATGACACAAATGAACTTATTGGATGCACAAGATTGGTTAAAAACCCTAATTGGACAAGAATAAGACTAGGGAGGAAGAAAATGACCTAATTGATCATCCAATTACACAAACACACCTATTGGATGCACAAGATTGGTTAAAAACCCTAGTTGGACAAGAATATGCCTAGGGAGGACGAAAATGACCTAATTGATCATCCAATGACTCAAATGAACTTATTGGATACACAAGATTGGTTAAAAACCCTAATTGGACAAGAATATGCCTAGGGAGGATGAAAAGGACCTAAATATTAATTCAATGACACAAACAAAGTTATTGGATGCACAAGATTGGTTAAAAACCCTAATTGGACAAGAATAAGCCTAGGGAGGACGAAAATGACCTAATTGATCATCCAATGACACAAACGTACCTATTGGAAGCACAAGATTGGTTAAAAACCCTAATTGGACAAGAATATGCCTAGGGAGGACGAAAATGACCTAAATGTTAATCCAATGACACAAATGAACTTATTGGATGCACAAGATTGGTTAAAAACCCTAATTCGACATGAATAAGCCTAGGGAGGACGAAAATGACCTAATTGATCATCCAATGACACAAATGAACTTATTGGATGCACAAGATTGGTTAAAAACCCTAATTGGACAAGAATAAGCCTAGGGAGGACGAAAATGACCTAATTGATCATCCAATGACACAAACACACCTATTGGATGCACAAGATTGGTTAAAAACCCTAATTGGACAAGAATATGCCTAGGGAGGACGAAAATGACCTAAATGTTAATCCAATGACACAACTCAACCTATTGGATGCACAAGATTGGTTAAAAACCCTAATTGGACAAGAATAAGCCTAGGGAGGACGATAAATGACCTAATTGATCATCCAATGACACAAACACACCTATTGGATGCACAAGATTGGTTAAAAACCCTAATTGGACAAGAATAAGCCTAGGGAGGACGAAAATGACCTAATTGATCATCCAATGACACAAACACACCTATTGGATGCACAAGATTGGTTAAAAACCCTAATTGGACAAGAATAAGCCTAGGGAGGATGAAAATAACTTAATTGATCATCCAATGAAACAAACCCACCTATTGGATGCACAAGATTGGTTAAAAACCCTAATTGGACAAGAATATGCCTAGGGAGGACGAAAATGACATAAATGTTAATCCAATGACACAAATGAACTTATTGGATGCACAAGATTGGTTAAAAACCCTAATTGGACAATAATAAGCCTAGGGAGGACGAAAATGACCTAATTGATCATCCAATGACACAAACACACCTATTGGATGCACAAAATTGGTTAAAAACCCTAATTGGACAAGAATATGCCTAGGGAGGACGAAAATGACCTAAATATTAGTTCAATGAAACAAACAAACTTATTGGATGCACAAGATTGGTTAAAAACCCTAATTGGACAAGAATAAGCATAGGGAGGACGGAAATGACCTAATTGATCTTCCAATGACACAAACACACCTATTGGATGCACAAGATTGGTTAAAAACCCTAATTGGACAAGAATATGCCTAGGGAGGACGAAAATGACCTAAATGTTAATCCAATGACACAAATTAACTTATTGGATGCACAAGATTGGTTAAAAACCCTAATTGGACAAGAATAAGCCTAGGGAGGACGAAAATGACCTAATTGATCATCCAATGACACAAACACACCTATTGGATGCACAAGATTGGTTAAAAACCCTAATAGGACAAGAATATGCCTAGGGAGGACGAAAATGACCTAAATATTAGTTCAATGAAACAAACAAACTTATTGGATGCACAAGATTGGTTAAAAACCCTAATTGGACAAGAATAAGCATAGGGAGGACGAAAATGACCTAATTGATCATCCAATGACACAAACACACCTATTGGATGCACAAGATTGGTTAAAAACCCTAATTGGACAAGAATATGCCTAGGGAGGACGAAAATGACCTAAATGTTAATCCAATGACACAAATTAACTTATTGGATGCATAAGATTGGTTAAAAACCCTAATTGGACGAGAATAAGCCTAGGGAGGACGAAAATGACCTAATTGATCATCCAATGACACAAACACACCTATTGGATGCACAAGATTGGTTAAAAACCCTAATTGGACAAGAATATGCCTATGGAGGACGAAAATGACCTAAATGTTATTCCAATGACACAAATGAACTTATTGGATGCACAAGATTGGTTAAAAACCCTAATTGGACAAGAATAAGCCTAGGGAGGACGAAAATGACCTAATTGATCATCCAATGACACAAACACACCTATTGGATGCACAAGATTGGTTAAAAACCCTAATTGGACAAGAATAAGCCTAGGAAGGAAGAAAATGACCTAATTGATCATCCAATGACACAAACACACCTATTGGATGCACAAGATTGGTTAAAAACCCTAGTTGGACAAGAATATGCCTAGGGAGGACGAAAATGACCTAATTGATCATCCAATGACACAAATTAACCTATTGGATGCACAAGATTGGTTAAAAACCCTAATTGGACAAGAATAAGCCTAGGGAGGACGAAAATGACCTAATTGATCATCCAATGACACAAACACACCTATTGGATGCACAAGATTGGTTAAAAACCCTAATTGCACAAGAATATGCCTAGGGAGGACGAAAATGACATAAATGTTAATCCAATGACACAAATGAACTTATGGGATGCACAAGATTGGTTAAAAATCCTAATTGGACAAGAATAAGCCTAGGGAGGACGAAAATGACCTAAATGCTAATCCAATGACACAACTCAACCTATTGGATGCACAAGATTGGTTAAAAACCCTAATTGGACAAGAATAAGCCTAGGGAGGACGAAAATGACCTAATTGATCATCCAATGACACAAACACACCTATTGGATGCACAAGATTGGTTAAAAACCCTAATTGGACAAGAATATGCCTAGAGAGGACGAAAATGACCTAATTGATCATCCAATGACACAAACACACCTATTGGATGCACAAGATCGGCTAAAAACCCTAATTGAACAAGAATAAGCCTAGGGAGGACGAAAATGACCTAATTGATCATCCAATGACACAAACAAACCTATTGGATGCACAAGATTGGTTAAAAACCCTAATTGGACAAGAATATGCCTAGGGAGGACGAAAATGACCTAAATGTAAATCCAATGACACAAATGAACTTATTGGATGCACAAGATTGGTTAAAAACCATAATTGGACAAGAATAAGCCTAGGGAGGACGAAAATGACCTAAATGTTAATCCAATGACACAACTCAACTTATTGGATGCACAAGATTGGTTAGAAACCCTAATTGGACAAGAATAAGCCTAGGGAGGACGAAAATAACCTAATTGATCATCCAATGACACAAACACACCTATTGGATGCACAAGATTGGTTAAAAACCCTAATTGGACAAGAATATGCCTAGGCAGGATGAAAATGACCTAAATGTTAATCCAATGACACAAATGAACTTATTGGATGCACAAGATTGGTTAAAAACCCTAATTGGACAAGAATAAGCCTAGGGAGGACGAAAATGACCTAAATGTTAATCCAATGACCAACTCAACTTATTGGATACACAAGATTGGTTAAAAACCCTAATTGGACAAGAATATGCCTAGGGAGGACGAAAAGGACCTAATTGATCATCCAATGACACAAACACACCTATTGGATGCACAAGATTGGTTAAAAACCCTAATTGGACAAGAATAAGCCTAGGGAGGACGAAAATGACCTAATTGATCATCCAATGACACAAACACACCTATTGGATGCACAAGATTGGTTAAAAACCCTAATTGGACAAGAATAAGCCTAGGGAGGACGAAAATGACCTAAATGTTAATCCAATGACACAACTCAACTTATTGGATGCACAAGATTGGTTAAAAACTCTAATTGGACAAGAATAAGCCTAAGGAGGACGAAAATGACCTAATTGATCATACAATGACACAAACACACCTATTGGATGCACAAGATTGGTTAAAAACCCTAATTGCACAAGAATAAGCCTAGGGATGACGAAAATGACCTAATTGATCATCCAATGACACAAATGAACTTATTGGATGCACAAGAGTAGTTAAAAACCCTAATTGGACAAGAATAAGCCTAGGGAGGACGAAAATAACCTAATTGATCATCCAATGACACAAACACACCTATTGGATGCACAAGATTGGTCTAAAACTCTAATTGGACAAGAATATGCCTAGGGAGGACGAAAATGACCTAAATTTTAATCCAATGACACAAATGAACGTATTGGATGCACAAGATTGGTTAAAAACCCTAATTGGACAAGAATAAGCCTAGGGAGGACGAAAATGACCTAATTGATCATCCAATGACACAAACACACCTATTGGATGCACAAGATTGGTTAAAAACCCTAATTGGACAAGAATAAGCCTAGGGAGGACGAAAATGACCTAATTGATCATCCATTGCCACAAACACACCTATTGGATGCACAAGATTGGTTAAAAACCCTAATTGGACAAGAATATGCCTAGGGAGGACGAAAATGACCTAATTAATCATCCAATGACACAAACACACCTATTGCCTGCACAAGATTGGTTAAAAACCCTAATTGGACAAGAATATGCCTATGGAGGACGAAAATGACCTAAATATTAATTCAATGACATAAACAAACTTGTTGGATGCACAAGATTGGTTAAATACCCTAATTCGACAAGAATAAGCCTAGGGAGGACGAAAATGACCTAATTGATCATCAAATGACACAAACACACCTATTGGAAGCACAAGATTGGTTAAAAACCCTAATTGGATTAGAATATGCCTAGGAAGGACGAAAATGACCTAAATGTTAATCCAATGACACAAATGAACGTATTGGATGCAAAAGATTGGTTAAAAACCCTAATTGGATAAGAATAAGCCTAGGGAGGGCGAAAATGACCTAATTGATCATCCAATGACACAAACACACCTATTGGATGCACAAGATTGGTTAAAAACCCTAATTGGACAAGAATATGCCTAGGGAGGACGAAAATGACCTAAATATTAATTCAATGACACAAACAAAGTTATTGGATGCACAAGATTGGTTAAAAACCCTAATTGGGCAAGAATAAGCCTAGGGAGGACGGAAATGACCTAATTGATCATCCAATGACACAAACACATCTATTGGATGCACAAGATTGGTTAAAAACCCTAACTGGACAAGAATATGCCTAGGGAGGACGAAAATGACCTAATTGTTCATCCAATGACACAAACACACCTATTGGATGCACAAGATTGGTTAAAAACCCTAATTGGACAAGAATATGCCTAGGGAGGACGAATATGACCTAAATGTTAATCCAATAACACAAATGAACTTATTGGATGATCAAGATTGGTTAAAAACCATAATTGGACAAGAATAAGCCTAGGGAGGACGAAAATGACCTAATTGATCATCCAATGACACAAACACACCTATTGGATGCACAAGATTGGTTAAAAACCCTAATTGGACAAAAATAAGCCTAGGGAGGACGAAAATGAATTCAATGACACAAACTAACTTATTGGATGCACAAGATTGGTTAAAAACCCTAATTGGACAAGAATAAGCCTAGGGAGGACGAAAATGACCTAATTGATCATCCAATGACACAAACACACCTATTGGATGCACAAGATTGGTTAAAAACCCTAATTGGACAATAATATGCCTAGGGAGGAGGAAAATGACCTAAATATTAATTCAATGACACAAACAAAGTTATTGGATGCATAAGATTGGTTAAAAACCCTAATTGGAGAAGAATAAGCCTAGGGAGGACGAAAATGACCTAATTGATCATCCAATGACACAAACACACCTATTGGATGCACAAGATTGGTTAAAAACCCTAATTGGACAAGAATAAGCCTAGGGTGGACGAAAATGACCTAATTGATCATCCAATGACACAAACACACCTATTGGAAGCACAAGATTGGTTAAAAACCCTAATTGGACAAGAATATGCCTAGGGAGGACGAAAATGACCTAAATGTTAATCCAATGACATAAATGAACTTATTGGATGCACAAGATTGGTTAAAAACCCTAATTGGACAAAAATAAGCCTAGGGAGGACGAAAATGACCTAATTGATCATCCAATGACACAAACACGACTATTGGATGCACAAGATTGGTTATAAACCCTAATTGGACAAGAATATGCCTAGGGAGGACGAAAATGACTTAAATATTAATTCAATGACAAAAACAAACTTATTGGATGCACAAGATTGGTTAAAAACCCTATTTGGACAAGAATAAGCCTAGGGAGGACGAAAATGACCTAATTGATCATCCAATGACACAAACACACCTATTGGATGCACAAAATTGGTTAAAAACCCTAATTGGACAAGAATATGCCTAGGGAGGACGAAAATGACCTAAATATTAATTCAATGACACTAACAAACTTATTGGACGCACAAGACTGGTTAAAAACCCTAATTGGACAAAAATAAGCCTAGGGAGGACAAAATGGCCTAATTGATCATCCAATGACACAAACACACCTATTGGAAGCACAAGATTGGTTAAAAACCCTAATTGGACAAGAATATGCCTAGGGAGGACGAAAATGACCTAAATGTTAATCCAATGACACAAATGAACTTATTGGATGCACAAGATTGGTTAAAAACCCTAATTGGACAAAAATAAGCCTAGGGAGGACGAAAATGACCTAATTGATCATCCAATGACACAAACACGACTATTGGATGCATAAGATTGGTTATAAACCCTAATTGGACAAGAATATGCCTAGGGAGGACGAAAATGACTTAAATATTAATTCAATGACAAAAACAAACTTATTGGATGCACAAGATTGGTTAAAAACCCTAATTGGACAAGAATAAGCCTAGGGAGGACGAAAATGACCTAATTGATCATCCAATGACACAAACACACATATTGGATGCACAAAATTGGTTAAAAACCCTAATTGGACAAGAATATGCCTAGGGAGGACGAAAATGACCTAAATATTAATTCAATGACACTAACAAACTTATTGGATGCACAAGATTGGTTAAAAACCCTAATTGGACAAGAAGAAGCCTAGGGAGGACGAAAATGACCTAATTGATCATCCAATGACACAAACACACCTATTGGAAGCACAAGATTGGTTAAAAACCCTAATTGGACAAGAATATGCCTAGGGAGGACGAAAATGACCTAAATGTTAATCCAATGACACAACTCAACTTATTGGATGCATAAGATTGGTTAAAAACCCTAATTGGACAAGAATAAGCCTAGGGAGGACGAAAATGACCTAATTGATCATCCAATGACACAAACACACCTATTGGATGCACAAGATTGGTTAAAAAACCTAATTGGACAAGAATATGCCTAGGGAGGACGAAAATGACCTAAATATTAATTCAATGACACAAACAAACTTATTGGATGCACAATATTGGTTAAAAACCCTAATTGGACAAGAATAAGCCTAGGGAGGACGAAAATGACCTAATTGATCATCCAATGACACAAACACACCTATTGGAAGCACAAGATTGGTTAAAAACCCTAATTGGACAAGAATATGCCTAGGGAGGACGAAAATGACCTAAATGTTAATCCAATGACATAAATGAACTTATTTGATGCACAAGATTGGTTAAAAACCCTAATTGGACAAGAATACGCCTAGGGAGGACGAAAATGACCTAAATATTAATTCAATGACACAAACAAACTTATTGGATGCACAAGATTGGTTAAAAACCCTAATTGGACAAGAATAAGCCTAGGGAGGACGAAAATGACCTAATTGATCATCCAATGACACAAACACACCTATTGGATGCACAAGATTGGTTAAAAACCCTAATTGGACAAGAATATGCCTAGGGAAGACGAAAATGACCTAAATATTAATTCAATGACACCAACAAACTTATTGGATGCACAAGATTGGTTAAAAACCCTAATTGGACAAGAATAAGCCTAGGGAGGACGCAAATGACCTAATTGATCATCCAATGACACAAACACACCTATTGGATGCACAAGATTGGTTAAAAACCCTAATTGGACAACAATATGCCTATGGAGGACGAAAATGACCTAAATATTAATTCAATGACACTAACAAACTTATTGGATGCACAAGATTGGTTAAAAACCCTAATTGGACAAGAATAAGCCTAGGGAGGACGAAAATGACCTAATTGATCATCCATTGCCACAAACACACCTATTGGATGCACAAGATTGGTTAAAAACCCTAATTGGACAAGAATATGCCTAGGGAGGACGTAAATGACCTAATTGATCATCCAATGACACAAACACACCTATTGGATGCACAAGATTGGTTAAAAAACCCTAATTGGACAAGAATATGCCTAGGGAGGACGAAAATGACCTAATTGATCATCCAATGACACAAACACACCTATTGGATGCACAAGATTGGTTAAAAACCCTAATTGGACAAGAATAAGCCTAGGGAGGACGAAAATGACCTAATTGATCATCCAATGACACAAACACACCTATTGGATGCACAAGATTGGTTAAAAACCCTAATTGGACAAGAATATGCCTAGGGAGGACGAAAATGACCTAAATATTAATTCAATGACACAAACAAAGTTATTGGATGGACAAGATTGGTTGAAAACCCTAATTGGACAAGAATAAGCCTAGGGAGGACGTAAATGACCTAATTGATCATCCAATGACACAAACACACCTATTTGATGCACAAGATTGGTTAAAAACCCTTATTGGACAAGAATATGCTTAGGGAGGACGAAAATGACCTAATTGATCATCCAATGACACAAACACACCTATAGGAAGCACAAGATTCGTTAAAAACCCTAATTGGACAAGAATATGCCTAGGGAGGACGAAAATGACCTAATTGATCATCCAATGACACAAACACACCTATTGGATACACAAGATTGGTTAAAAACCCTAATCAGACAAGAATATGCCTAGGGAGGACGAAAATGACCTAATTGATCATCCAATGACACAAACACACCTATTGGATGCACAAGATTGGTTAAAAACCCTAATTGGACAAGAATATGCCTAGGGAGGACGAAAATGACCTAAATATTAATTCAATGACACAAACAAAGTTATTGGATGCACAAGATTGGTTAAAAACCCTAATTTAACAAGAATAAGTCAAGGGAGGACGAAAATGACCTAATTGATCATCCAATGACACAAATGAACTTATTGGATGCACAAGATTTGTTAAAAACCCTAATTGGACAAGAATAAGCCTAGGGAGGACGAAAATGACCTAATTGATCATCCAATGACACAAACACACCTATTGGATGCACAAGATTGGTTAAAAACCCTAATTGGACAAGAATATGCCTAGAGAGGACAAAAATGACCTAATTGATCATCCAATGACACAAACACACCTATTGGATGCACAAGATTGGTTAAAAACCCTAATTGGACAAGAATAAGCCTAGGGAGGACGAAAATGACCTAATTGATCATCCAACGACAAAAAACACCTTTTGGATGCACAAGATTGGTTAAAAACCCTAGTTGGACAAGAATATGCCTATGGAGGACGAAAATGACCTAATTGATCATCCAATGACACAAACACACCTATTGGATGCACAAGATTGGTTAAAAACCCTAATTGGACAAGAATATGCCTAGGGAGGACGAAAATGACCTAAATATTAATTCAATGACACAAACAAGCTTATTGGATGCACAAGATTGGTTAAAAACCCTAATTGGACAAGAATAAGCCTAGGGAGGACAAAAATGACCTAATTGATCATCCAATGACACAAACACACATATTGGATGCACAAGATTCGTTAAAAACCCTAATTGGACAAGAATATGCCTACAGAGGACGAAAATGACCTAATTGATCATCCAGTGACACAAACACACCTATTGGATGCACAAGATTGGTTAAAAACCCTAATTGGACAAGAATATGCCTAGGGAGGACAAAAATGACCTAAATATTAATTCAATGACACAAACAAACTTATTGGATGCACAAGATTGGTTAAAAACCCTAATTGGACAAGAATAAGCCTAGGGAGGACGAAAATGACCTAATTGATCATCCATTGCCACAAACACACCTATTGGATGCACAAGATTGGTTAAAAACCCTAATTGGACAAGAATAAGCCTAGGGAGGAGGAAAATGACGTAAATGTTAATCCAATGACACAACTCAACTTATTGGATGCACAAGATTGGTTAAAAACCCTAATTGGACAAGAATAAGCCTAGGGAGGACGAAAATGACCTAATTGATCATCCAATGACACAAACACACCTATTGGATGCACAAGATTGGTTAAAAACCCTAATTGGACAAGAATATGCCTAGGGAAGACGAAAATGACCTAAATATTAATTCAATGACACCAACAAACTTATTGGATGCACAAGATTGGTTAAAAACCCTAATTGGACAAGAAGAAGCCTAGGGAGGACAAAAATGACCTAATTGATCATCCAATGACACAAACACACCTATTGGAAGCACAAGATTGGTTAAAAACCCTAATTGGACAAGAATATGCCTAGGGAGGACGAAAATGACCTAAATGTTAATCCAATGACACAAATGAACTTTTTGGATGCACAAGATTGGTTAAAAACCCTAATTGGACAAGAATATGCCTAGGGAGGATGAAAATGACCTAAATGTTAATCCAAAGACACAACTCAACTTATTGGATGCACAAGATTGGTTAAAAACCCTAATTGGACAAGAATAAGCCTATGGAGGACGAAAATGACCTAATTGATCATCCAATGACACAAACACACCTATTGGATGCACAAGATTGGTTAAAAACCCTAATTGGACAAGAATAAGCCTAGGGAGGACGAAAATGACCTAAATGTTAATCCAATGACACAACTCAACTTATTGGATGCACAAGATTGGTTAAAAACCCAAATTGGACAAGAATAAGCCTAGGGAGGACGAAAATGACCTAATTGATCATCCAATGACACAAACACACCTATTGGATGCACAAGATTGGTTAAAAAACCTAATTGGACAAGAATATGCCTAGGGAGGACGAAAATGACCTAAATATTAATTCAATGACACAAACAAACTTATTGGATGCACAATATTGGTTAAAAACCCTAATTGGACAAGAATAAGCCTATGGAGGACGAAAATGACCTAATTGATCATCCAATGACACAAACACACCTATTGGATGCACAAGATTGGTTAAAAACCCTAATTGGACAAGAATATGCCTAGGGAAGACGAAAATGACCTAAATATTAATTCAATGACACCAACAAACTTATTGGATGCACAAGATTGTTTAAAAACCCTAATTGGACAAGAATAAGCCTAGGGAGGACGCAAATGACCTAATTGATCATCCAATGACACAAACACACCTATTGGATGCACAAGATTGGTTAAAAACCCTAATTGGACAACAATATGCCTAGGGAGGACGAAAATGACCTAAATATTAATTCAATGACACTAACAAACTTATTGGATGCACAAGATTGGTTAAAAACCCTAATTGGACAAGAATAAGCCTAGGGAGGACGAAAATGACCTAATTGATCATCCAATGACACAACCACACCTATTGGATGCACAAGATTGGTTAAAAACCCTAATTGGACAAGAATATGCCAATGGAGGACGAAAATGACCTAAATGTTAATCCAATAACACAAATGAACTTATTGGATGCACAAGATTGGTTAAAAACCCTAATTGGACAAAAATATGCCTAGGGAGGACGAAAATGACCTAAATGTTAATCCAATGATACAACTCAACTTATTGGATGCACAAGATTGGTTAAAAACCCTTATTGGACAAGAATAAGCCTAGGGAGGACGAAAATGACCTAATTGATCATCCAATGACACAAACACACCTATTGGATGCACAAGATTGGTTAAAAACCCTAATTGGACAAGAATAAGCCTAGGGAGGACGAAAATGACCTAATTGATCATCCATTGACACAAACACACCTATAGGATGCACAAGATTGGTTAAAAACCCTAATTGGACAAGAATATGCCTAGGGAGGACGAAAATGACCTAATTGATCATCCAATGACACACACACACCTATTGGATGCACAAGATTGGTTAAAAACCCTAATTGGACAAGAATATGCCCAGGGAGGACGAAAATGACCTAAATATTAATTCAATGACACAAACAAAGTTATTGGATGCACAAGATTGGTTAAAAACCCTAATTGGACAAGAATAAGCCTAGGGAGGACGAAAATGACCGAATTGATCATCCAATGACACAAACACACCTATTGGATGCAAAAGATTGGTTAAAAAACCTAATTAGACAAGAATATGCCTAGGGAGGACGAAAATGACCTAAATATTAATTCAATGACACAAACAAAGTTATTGGATGCACAAGATTGGTTAAAAACCCTAATTGGACAAGAATAAGCCTAGGGAGGACGAAAATGACCTAATTGATCATCCAATGACACAAACACACCTATTGGATGCACAAGATTGGTTAAAAACCCTAATTGGACAAGAATAAGCCTAGGGAGGACGAAAATGACCTAATTGATCATCCAATGACACAAACACACCTATTGGATGCACAAGATTGGTTAAAAACCCTAATTGGACAAGAATAAGCATAGAAAGGACGAAAATGACCTAATTGATCATCCAATGACACAAACACACCTATTGGATGGACAAGATTGGTTAAAAACCCTAATTGGACAAGAATATGCCTAGGGAGAACGAAAATGACCTAAATGTTAATCCAATGACACAAATGAACTTATTGGATGCACAAGATTTGTTAAAAACCCTAATTGGTCAAGAATAAGCCTAGGGAGGACGAAAATGACCTAAATGCTAATCCAATGACACAACTCAACTTATTGGATGCACAAGATTGGTTAAAAACCCTAATTGGTCAAGAATAAGCCTAGGAGGACGAAAATGACCAAATTGATCATCCATTGCCACAAACACACCTATTGGATGCACAAGATTGGTTAAAAACCCTAATTGGACAAGAATAAGCCTAGGGAGGACGAAAATGACCTAATTGATCATCCATTGCCACAAACACACCTATTGGATGCACAAGATTGGTTAAAAACCCTAATTGGACAAGAATATGCCTAGGGAGGACGAAAATGACCTAATTGATCATCCAATGACACAAACACACCTATTGGATGCACAAGATTGGTTAAAAACCCTAATTGGACAAGAGTTAGCCTAGGGAGGCCGAAAATGACCTAATTGATCATCCAATGACACAAACACACCTATTGGATACACAAGATTGGTTAAAAACCCTAATTGGATAAGAATAAGCCTTGGGAGGACGAAAATGACCTAATTGATCATCCATTGCCACAAACACACCTATTGGATGCACAAGATTGGTTAAAAACCCTAATTGGACAAGAATATGCCTAGGGAGGACGAAAATGACCTAATTGATCTTCCAATGACACAAACACACCTATTGGATGCACAAGATTGGTTAAAAACCTTAATTGGACAAGAATTAGCCTAGGGAGGACGAAAATGACCTAATTGTTCATCCAATGACACAAACACACCTATTTGATGCACAAGATTGGTTAAAAACCCTAATTGGACAAGAATATGCTTAAGGAGAACGAAAATGACCTAAATATTAATTCAATGACACAAACAAAGTTATTGGATGCACAAGATTGGTTAAAAACTCTAATTGGACAAGAATAAGCCTAGGGAAGACGAAAATGACCTAATTGATCATCCAATGACACAAACACACCTATTGAATACACAAGATTGGTTAAAAACCCTAATTGGACAAGAATAAGCCTAGGGAGGACGAAAATGACCTAATTGATCATCCATTGCCACAAACACACCTATTGGATGCACAAGATTGGTTAAAAACCCTAATTGGACAAGAATATGCCTAGGGAGGACGAAAATGACCAAATTGATCATCCAATGACACAAACACACCTATTGGATGCACAAGATTGGTTAAAAACCCTAATTGGACAAGAATTAGCCTAGGGAGGACGAAAATGACCTAATTGATCATCCAATGACACAAACACACCTATTGGATGCACAAGATTGGTTAAAAACCCTAATTGGACAAGAATAAGCCTAGGGAGGACAAAAATGACCTAATTAATAATCCATTGCCACAAACACATCAATTGGATGCACAAGATTGAATAAAAACCCTAATTGGACAAGAATAAACCTAGGGAGGATGAAAATGACCTAATTGATCATCCAATGACACAAACACACCTATTGGATGCACAAGATTGGTTAAAAACCCTAATTGGACAAGAATAAGCCTAGGGAGGACGAAAATGACCTAATTGATCATCCATTGCCACAAACACACCTATTGGATGCACAAGATTGGTTAAAAACCCTAATTGGACAAGAATATGCCTAGGGAGGACGAAAACGACATAATTGATCATCCAATGACATAAACACACGTATTGGATGCACAAGATTGGTTAAAAACCCTAATTGGACAAGAATAAGCCTAGGGAGTACGAAAATGACCTAATTGATCATCCAATGACACAAACACCCCTATTGGATGCACAAGATTGGTTAAAAACCCTAATTGGACAAGAATAAGCCTAGGGAGGACGAAAATGACCTAATTGATCATCCATTGCCACAAACACACCTATTGGATGCACAAGATTGGTTAAAAACCCTAATTGGACAAGAATATGCCTAGGGAGGACGAAAATGACCTTATTGATCATCCAATGACACAAACACACCTATTGGATGCACAAGATTGGTTAAAAACCCTAATTGGACAAGAATATGCCTAGGGAGGACGAAAATGACCTACTTGATCATCCAATGACACAAACACACCTATTGGATGCACAAGATTGGTTAAAAACCCTAATTGGACAAGAATAAGCCTAGGGAGGACGAAAATGACCTAATTGATCATCCATTGCCACAAACACACCTATTGGATGCACAAGATTGGTTAAAAACCCTAATTGGACAAGAATATGCCTATGGAGGACGAAAATGACCTAATTGATCATCCAATGACATAAACACACCTATTGGATGCACAAGATTGGTTAAAAACCCTAATTGGACAAGAATATGCCTAGGGAGGACGAAAATGACCTAATTGATCATCCAATGACACAAACACACCTATTGGATGCACAAGATTGGTTAAAAACCCTAATTGGACAAGAATATGCCTAGGGAGGACGAAAATGACCTAAATATTAATTCGATGACACAAACACACCTATTGGAAGCACAAGATTGGTAAAAAACCCTAATTGGACACGAATATGTCTAGGGAGGACGAAAATGATCTAAATGTTAATCCAATGACACAATTGAGCTTATTGGATGCACAATATTCGTTAAAAACCCTAATTGGACAAGAATAAGCCTAGGGAGGACGAAAATGACCTAATTGATCATCCAATGACAAAAACACACCTATTGGATGCACAAGATTGGTTAAAAACCCTAATTGGACAAGAATATGCCTAGGGAGGACA
>JBBPBR010001502.1:27083-60147 GCA_037974775.1 Cicer pinnatifidum | reverse complement strand
CAATGACACAAACAAACTTATTGGATGCACAAGATTGGTTAAAAACCCTAATTGGACAAGAATATGCCTAGGGAGGACGAAAATGACCTAAATATTAATTCAATGACACAAACAAAGTTATTGGATGCACAAGATTGGTTAAAAACCCTAATTGGAAAAGAATATGCCTAGGGAGGACGAAAATGACCTAAATGTGAATCCAATGACACAAATGAACTTATTGGATGCACAAGATTGGTTAAAAACCCTAATTGGACAAGAATAAGCCTAGGGAGGACGAAAATGACCTAATTGATCATCCAATGACACAAACACACCTATTGGAAGCACAAGATTGGTTAAAAACCCTAATTGGACAAGAATATGCCTAGGGAGGACGAAAATGACCTAAATGTTAATCCAATGACACAAATGAACTTATTGGATGCACAAGATTGGTTAAAGACCCTAATTGGAAGAGAATAAGCCTAGGGAGGACGAAAATGACCTAATTGATCATCCAATGACACAAACACACCTATTGGATGCACAAGATTGGTTAAAAACCCTAATTGGACAAGAATATGCCTAGGGAAGACGAAAATGACCTAAATATTAATTCAATGACACAAATGAACTTATTGGATGCACAAGATTGGTTAAAAACCCTAATTGGACAAGAATAAGCCTAGGGAGGACGAAAATGACCTAATTGATCATCCAATGACACAAACACACCTATTGGATGCACAAGATTGGTTAAAAACCCTAATTGGACAAGAATATGCCTATGGAGGACGAAAATGACCTAAATATTAATTCAATGACACAAATGAACTTATTGGATGCACAAGATTGGTTAAAAACCCTAGTTGAACAAGAATATGCATAGGGAGGACGAAAATGACCTAATTGATCATCCAATGACACAAATGAACTTATTGGATGCACAAGATTGGTTAAAAATCCTAATTGGACTAGAATAAGCCTAGCGAGGACGAAATTGACCTAATTGATCATCCAATGACACAAACACACCTATTGGATGCACAAGATTGGTTAAAAACCCTAATTGGACAAGAATATGCCTAGGGAGGACGAAAATGACCTAAATGTTAATCCAATGACACAAATGAAATTATTAGATGTACAAGATTGGTTAAAAACCCTAATTGGACAAGAATAAGCCTAGGGAGGACGAAAATGACCTAATTGATCATCCAATGACACAAACACACCTATTGGATGCACAAGATTGGTTAAAAACCCTAATTGGACAAGAATAAGCCTAGGGAGGACGAAAATGACCTAATTGATCATCCATTGCCACAAACACACCTATGGGATGCACAAGATTGGTTAAAAACCCTAATTGGACAAGAATATGCCTTGGGAGGACGAAAATGACCTAATTGGTCATCCAATGACACAAACACACCTATTGGATGCAAAAGATTGGTTAAAAACCCTAATTGGACAAGAATAAGCCTAGGGAGGACGAAAATGACCTAATTGATCATCCAATGACACAAACACACCTATTGGATGCACAAGATTGGTTAAAAACCCTAATTGGACAAGAATAAGCCTAGGGAGGACGAAAATGACCTAATTGATCATCCAATGACACAAACACACCTATTGGATGCACAAGATTGGTTAAAAACCCTAATTGAACAAGAATAAGCATAGAAAGGACGAAAATGACCTAATTGATCATTCAATGACACAAACACACCTATTGGATGCACAAGATTGGTTAAAATCTCTAATTGGACAAGAATATGCATAGGGAGAACGAAAATGACCTAAATGTTAATCCAATAACACAAATGAACTTATTGGATGCACAAGATTGGTTAAAAACCCTAATTGGACAAGAATAAGCCTAGGGAGGACGAAAATGACCTAAATGCTAATCCAATGACACAACTCAACTTATTGGATGCACAAGATTGGTTAAAAACCCTAATTGGTCAAGAATAAGCCTAGGGAGGACGAAAATGACCTAATTGATCATCCAATGACACAAACACACCTATTGGATGCACAAAATTGGTTAAAAACCCTAATTGGACAAGAATATGCCTAGGGAGGACGAAAATGACCTAAATATTAGTTCAATGAAACAAACAAACTTATTGGATGCACAAGATTGGTTAAAAACCCTAATTGGACAAGAATAAGCATAGGGAGGACGGAAATGACCTAATTGATCTTCCAATGACACAAACACACCTATTGGATGCACAAGATTGGTTAAAAACCCTAATTGGACAAGAATATGCCTAGGGAGGACGAAAATGACCTAAATGTTAATCCAATGACACAAATTAACTTATTGGATGCACAAGATTGGTTAAAAACCCTAATTGGACAAGAATAAGCTTAGGGAGGACGAAAATGACCTAATTGATCATCCAATGACACAAACACACCTATTGGATGCACAAGATTGGTTAAAAACCCTAATTGGACAAGAATAAGCCTAGGGAGGACGAAAATGACCTAATTGATCATCCAATGACACAAACACACCTATTGGATGCACAAGATTGGTTAAAAACCCTAATTGGACAAGAATATGCCTAGGGAGGACGAAAATGACCTAATTGATCATCCAATGACACAAACACACCTATTGGATGCACAAGATTGGTTAAAAACACTAATTGGACAAGAATATTCCTAGGGAGGACGAAAATGACCTAAATATTAATTCAATGACACAAACAAACTTATCGGATGCAGAAGATTGGTTTAAAACCCTAATTGGACAAGAATAAGCCTAGGGAGGACGAAAATGACCTAATTGATCATCCAATGACACAAACACACCTATTGGATGCACAAGATTGGTTAAAAACCCTAATTGGACAAGAATATACCTAGGGAGGACGAATATGACCTAAATGTTAATCCAATGACACAAATGAACTTATTGGATGCACAAGATTGGTTAAAAACCCTAATTGGACAAGAATAAGCCTAGGGAGGACGAAAATGACCTAATTGATCATCCAATGACACAAACACACCTATTGGATGCACAAGATTGGTTAAAAACCCTAATTGGACAAGAATAAGCCTAGGAAGGACGAAAATGACCTAAATGTTAATCCAATGACACAACTCAACTTATTGGATGCACAAGATTGGTTAAAAACCATAATTGGACAAGAATAAGCCTAGGGAGGACGAAAATGACCTAATTGATCATCCAATGACACAAACACACCTATTGGATGCACAAGATTGGTTAAAAACCCTAGTTGGACAAGAACATGCCTAGGGAGGACGAAAGTGACCTAATTGATCATCCAATGACACTAATGAACTTATTGGATGCACAAGATTGGTTAAAAACCCTAATTGGACAAGAATAAGCCTAGGGAGGACGAAAATGACCTAATTGATCATCCAATGACACAAACACACCTACTGGATGCACAAGATTGGTTAAAAACCCTAATTGGACAAGAATAAGCCAAGGGAGGACGAAAATGACCTAATTGATCATCCAATGACACAAACACACCTATTGGATGCACAAGATTGGTTAAAAACCCTAATTGGACAAGAATATGCCTAGGGAAGACGAAAATGACCTAAATATTAATTCAATGACACAAACAAACTTATCG
This sequence comes from Cicer pinnatifidum, assembly GCA_037974775.1. Taxonomy (NCBI): domain Eukaryota; kingdom Viridiplantae; phylum Streptophyta; class Magnoliopsida; order Fabales; family Fabaceae; genus Cicer; species Cicer pinnatifidum. The sequence goes on along the minus strand of JBBPBR010001502.1, from coordinate 56,524 downwards.
GATGCAATAGATTGGTTAAAAACCCTAATTGGACAAGAATAGGCCTACGGAGGGCGAAAATGACCTAATTGATCATCCAAAGACACAAACACACCTATTGGATGCACAAGATTGGTTAAAAACCCTAATTGGACAAGAATAAGCCTAGGGAGGACGAAAATGACCTAATTGATCATCCAATGACACAAACACACCTATTGGATGCACAAGATTGGTTAAAAACCCTAATTGGACAAGAATAAGCCTAGGGAGGACGAAAATGACCTAATTGATCATCCAATGACACAAACACACCTATTGGATGCACAAGATTGGTTAAAAACCCTAATTGGACAAGAATAAGCCTAGGGAGGACGAAAATGACCTAATTGATCATCCAATGACACAAACACACCTATTGGATGCACAAGATTGGTTTAAAACCATAGTTGGACAAGAATATGCTTAGGGAGGACGAAAATGACCTAATTGATCATCCAATGACACAAATTAACTTATTGGATGCACAAGATTGGTTAAAAACCCTAATTGGACAAGAATAAGCCTAGGAAGGACGAAAATGACCTAATTGATCATCCAATGACACAAACACACCTATTGGATGCACAAGATTGGTTAAAAACCCTAATTGGAGAAGAATAAGCCTAGGGAGGACGAAAATGACCTAATTGATCATCCAATGAAACAAACAAACCTATTGGATGCACAAGATTGGTTAAAACCCCTAATTGGACAAGAATAAGCCTAGGGAAGACGAAAATGACCTAATTGATCATCCAATGACACCAACACACCTATTGGATGCACAAGATTGTGTAAAAACCCTAATTGGACAAGAATAAGCCTAGGGAGGACGAAAATGACCTAATTGATCATCCAATGACACAAACACACCTATTGGATGCACAAGATTGGTTAAAAACCCTAATTGGACAAGAATAAGCCTAGGGAGGACGAAAATGACCTAATTGATCATCCAATGACACAAACACACCTATTGGATGCACAAGATTGGTTAAAAACCCTAATTGGACAAGAATATGCCTAGGGTGGACGAAAATGACCTAAATGTTAATCCAATGACACAAATGAACTTATTGGATGCACAAGATTGATTAAAAACCCTAAATGAACAAGAATAAGCCTAGGGAGGACGAAAATGACCTAGTTGATCATCAAATGACACAAACTAACCTATTGGATGCACAAGATTGGTTAAAAACTCTAATTCGACAAGACTTTGCCTAGGGAGGACAAAAATGACCTAAATGTTAATCCAATGACACAAATGAACTTATTGGATGCACAAGATTGGTTAAAAACCCTAATTGGTCGAGAATAAGACTAGAGAGGACGTAAATGACCTAAATGATCATCCAATGACACAAACACACCTATTGGATGCACAAGATTGGTTAAAAACCCTAATTGGACAAGAATAAGCCTAGGGAGGATCAAAATGACCTAATTGATCATCCAATGACACAAACACACCTATTGGATGCTCAAGATTGGTTAAAAACCCTAATTGCACAAGAATAAGCCTAAGGAGGACGAAAATGACCTAATTGATCATCCAATGACACAAACACACCTATTGGATGCACAAGATTAGTTAAAAAGCCTAATTGGATAGGGATATGCCTAGGGAGGACGAAAATGACCTAAATGTTAATCCAATGACACAAATGAACTTATTGGATGCACAAGATTGGTTAAAAACCGTAATTGGACAAGAATAAGCCTAGGGAGGAAGAAAATGACCTAATTGATCATCCAATGACACAAACACACCTATTGGATGCTCAAGATTGGTTAAAAACCCTAATTGCACAAGAATAAGCCTAAGGAGGACGAAAATGACCTAATTGATCATCCAATGACACAAACACACCTATTTGATGCACAAGATTGGTTAAAAACCCTAATTGGACAAGAATAAGCCTAATTGGACAAATTAACTTATTGGATGCACAAGATTGGTTAAAAACCCTAATTGGACAAGAAAAAGCCTAGGGAGGATCAAAATGACCTAATTGATAATCCAATGACACAAACACACTTATTGGATGCACAAGATTGGTTAAAAACCCAAATTGGACAAGAATAAGCCTAGGAAGAACGAAAATGACCTAAATGTTAATCCAATGACACAAATGAACTTATTGGATGCACAAGATCGGTTAAAAACCCTAATTGGACAAGAAAAAGCCTAGGGAGTATCAAAATGACCTAATTGATCATCCAATGACACAAACACACCTATTGGATGCACAAGATTAGTTAAAAAGCCTAATTGGACAAGAATATGCCTAGGGAGGACGAAAATGACCTAAATGTTAATCCAATGACACAAATGAAGTTATTGGATGCACAAGATTGGTTAAAAACCCTAATTGGACAAGAATAAGCCTAGGGAGGACGAAAATGACCTAATTGATCATCCAATAACACAAACACGACTATTGGATACACAAGATTGGTTAAAAACCCTAATTGGACAAGAATATGCCTAGGGAGGACGAAAATGACCTAATAGATCATCCGATGACACAAACACACCTATTGGATGCACAAGATTGGTTAAAAACCCTAACCGGACAAGAATATGCCTAGGGAGGACGAAAATGACCTAAATATTAATTCAATGACACAAACAAACTTATTGCATGCACAAGATTGGTTAAAAACCTTAATTGGACAAGAATAAGCCTAGGGAGGACAAAAATGACCTAATTGATCATCCAATGACACAACCACACCTATTGGATGCACAAGATTGGTTAAAAACCCTAATTGGACAAGAATATGCCAAGGGAGGACGAAAATGACCTAAATGTTAATCCAATAACACAAATGAACTTATTGGATGCACAAGATTGGTTAAAAACCCTAATTGGACAAAAATATGCCTAGGGAGGACGAAAATGACCTAAATGTTAATCCAATGTCACAATTCAACTTATTGGATGCACAAGATTAGTTAAAAACCCTAATTGGACAAGAATAAGCCTAGGGAGGACGAAAATGACCTAATTGATCATCCAATGACACAAACACACCTATTGGATGCACAAGATTGGTTAAAAACCGTAATTTGACAAGAATATGCCTAGGGAGGACGAAAATGACCTAATAGATCATCCAATGACTCAAACACACCTATTGGATGCACAAGATTGGTTAAAAACCCTAACCGGACAAGAATATGCCAAGGGAGGACGAAAATGACCTAAATATTAATTCAATGACACAAACAAACTTATTGCATGCACAAGATTGGTTAAAAACCTTAATTGGACATGAATAAGCCTAGGGAGGACAAAAATGACCTAATTGATCATCCAATGACACAAACACACCTATTGGATGCACAAGATTGGTTAAAAAACCTAATTGGACAAGAATATGCCTAGGGAGGACGAAAATGACCTAAAAATTAATTCAATGACACAAACAAACTTATTGGATGCACAAGATTGGTTAAAAACCCTAATTGGACAAAAATAAGCCTAGGGAGGACGAAAATGACCTAATTGATCATCCAATGACACAAACACACCTATCAGATGCACAAGATTGGTTAAAAACCCTAATTGGACAAGAATATGCCTAGGGATGACGAAAATGACCTAATTGATCATCCAATGACACAAACACACCTATTGGATGCAAAAGATTGGTTAAAAACCCTAACCGGACAAGAATATGCCTAGGGAGGACGAAAATGACCTAAATATTAATTCAATGACACAAACAAACTTATTGGATGCACAAGATTGGTTAAAAACCTTAATTCGACAAGAATAAGCTTAGGGAGGGCAAAAATGACCCAATTGATCATCCAATGACACAACCACACCTATTGGATGCACAAGATTGGTTAAAAACCCTAATTGGACAAGAATATGCCAAGGGAGGACGAAAATGACCTAAATGTTAATCCAATAACACAAATGAACTTATTGGATGCACAAGATTGGTTAAAAACCCTAATTGGACAAAAATATGCCTAGGGAGGACGCAAATGACCTAAATGTTAATCCAATGACACAACTCAACTTATTGGATGCACAAGATTGGTTAAAAACCCTAATTGGACAAGAATAAGCCTAGGGAGGACGACAATGACCTAATTGATCATCCATTGCCACAAACACACCTATAGGATGCACAAGATTGGTTAAAAACCCTAATTGGACAAGAATAAGCCTAGGGAGGACGAAAATGACCTAATGGATCATCCAATGACACAAACACACCTATTGGATGCACAATATTGGTTAAAAACCCTAATTGGACAAGAATATGCCTAGGGAGGACGAAAATGACCTAAATGTGAATCCAATGACACAAATGAACTTATTGGATGCACAAGATTGGTTAAAAACCCTAATTGGACAAGAATAAGCCTAGGGAGGACGAAAATGACCTAATTGATCATCCAATGACACAAACACGACTATTGGATACACAAGATTGGTTAAAAACCCTAATTGGACAAGAATATGCCTAGGGAGGACGAAAATGACCTAATAGATCATCCAATGACACAAACACACCTATTGGATGCACAAGATTGGTTAAAAACCCTAACCGGACAAGAATATGCCTAGGGAGGACGAAAATGACCTAAATATTAATACAATGACACAAACAAACTTATTGCATGCACAAGATTGGTTAAAAACCTTAATTGGACAAGAATAAGCCTAGGGAGGACAAAAATGACCTAATTGATCATCCAATGACACAACCACACCTATTGGATGCACAAGATTGGTTAAAAACCCTAATTGGACAAGAATATGCCAAGGGAGGACGAAAATGACCTAAATGTTAATCCAATAACACAAATGAACTTATTGGATGCACAAGATTGGTTAAAAACCCTAATTGGACAAAAATATGCCTGAGGAGGACGAAAATGACCTAAATGTTAATCCAATGTCACAATTCAACTTATTGGATGCACAAGATTGGTTAAAAACCCTAATTGGACAAGAATAAGCCTAGGGAGGACGAAAATGACCTAATTGATCATCCAATGACACAAACACACCTATTGGATGCACAAGATTGGTTAAAAACCCTAATTGGACAAGAATATGCCTAGGGAGGACGAAAATGACCTAAATATCAATTCAATGACACAAACAAAGTTATTGGATGCATAAGATTGGTTAAAAACCCTAATTGGACAAGAATAAGCCTATGGAGGACGAAAATGACCTAATTGATCATCCAATGACACAAACACAACTATTGGATGCACAAGATTGGTTAAAAACCCTAATTGGACAAGAATAAGCCTAGGGAGGACGAAAATGACCTAATTGATCATCCATTGCCACAAACACACCTAATGGATGCACAAGATTGGTTAAAAACCCTAATTGGACAAGAATATGCCTAGGGAGGACGATAATGACCTAATTGATCATCCAATGACACAAACACACCTATTGGATGCACAATATTGGTTAAAAACCCTAATTGGACAAGAATAAGCCTAGGGAGGACGAAAATGACCTAAATGTCAATCCAATGACACAACTCAACTTATTGGATGCACAAGATTGGTTGAAAACCCTAATTGGACAAGAATAAGCCTAGGGAGGACGAAAATGACCTAATTGATCATCCAATGACACAAACACACCTATTGGATGCACAAGATTGGTTAAAAACCCTAATTGGACAAGAATATGCCAAGGGTGGACGAAAATGACCTAAATGTTGTGCATCCAATGACACAAACACACCTATTGGTTGCACAAGATTGGTTAAAAACCCTAATTGGACAAGAATAAGCCTAGGGAGGACGAAAATGGCCTAAATGTTAATCCAATGACATAACTCAACTTATTGGATGCACAAGATTGGTTAAAAACCCTAATTGGACAAGAATAAGCCTATGGAGCACGAAAATGACCTAATTGATCATCCAATGACACAACCACACCTATTGGATGCACAAGATTGGTTAAAAACCCTAATTGGACAAGAATATGCCTAGGGAGGACGAAAATGACCTAAATATTAATTCAATGAAACAAACAAACTTATTGGATGCACAAGATTGGTTAAAAACCCTAACTGGACAAGAATAAGCCTAGGGAGGACGAAAATGACCTAATTGATCATCCAATGACACAAACACACCTATTGGATGCACAAGATTGGTTAAAAACCCTAATTGGACAAGAATATGCCTAGGGAGGACGAAAATGACCTAATTGATCATCCATTGCCACAAACACACCTATTGGATGCACAAGATTGGTTAAAAATCCTAATTGGACAAGAATAAGCCTAGGGAGGATAAAAATGACCTAATTGATCATCCAATGACACAAACACACCTATTGGAAGCACAAGATTGGTTAAAAACCCTAATTGGACAAGAATATGCCTAGGGAGGACGAAAATGACCTAAATGTTAATCCAATGACACAAATGAACTTATTGGATGCACAAGATTGGTTAAAAACCCTAAATGGACAAGAATAAGCCTTGGGAGGACGAAAATGAACGAATTGATAATCCAATGACACAAACACACCTATTGGATGCACAAGACTGGTTAAAAACCCTAATTGGACAAGAATATGCCTAGGAAGGACGAAAATGACCTAATTGATCATCCAATGACACAAACACACCTATTGGATGCACAAGATTGGTTAAAAACCCTAATTGGACAAGAATATGCCTAGGGAGTAGGAAAATGACCTAAATATTAATTCAATGACACAAACAAAGTTATTGGATGCACAAGATTGGTTAAAAACCCTAATTGGACAAGAATAAGCATAGGGAGGACGAAAATGACCTAATTGATCATCCAATGACACAAACACACCTATTGGATGCACAAGATTGGTTAAAAACCCTAATTGGACAAGAATATGCCTAGGGAGGATGAAAATGACCTAAATGTTAATCCAATGACACAAGCGAACTTATTGGATGCACAAGATTGGTTAAAAACCCTAATTGGACAAGAATAAGCCTAGGGAGGACGAAAATGACCTAATTGATCATCCAATGACACAAACACACCTATTGGATGCACAAGATTGGTTAAAAACCCTAATTGGACAAGAATATGCCTAGGGAGGACGAAAATGACCTAAATATTAATTCAATGAAACAAACAAACTTATTGGAAGCACAAGATTGGTTAAAAACCCTAATTGGACAAGAATAAGCATAGGGAGGACGAAAATGACCTAATTGATCATCCAATGACACAAACACACCTATTGGATGCACAAGATTGGTTAAAAACCCTAATTGGACAAGAATATGCCTAGGCAGGACGAAAATGACCTAATTGATCATCCAATGACACAAATGAACTTATTAGATGCACAAGATTGGTTAAAAACCCTAATTGGACAAGAATAAGCCTAGGGAGGACGAAAATGACCTAATTGATCATCCAATGACACAAACACACCTATTGGATGCACAAGATTGGTTAAAAACCCTAATTGGACAAGAATATGCCAAGGGAGGACGAAAATGACCTAATTGATCATCCAATGACACAAACACACCTATTGGATGCACAAGATCGGTTAAAAACCCTAATTGGACAAGAATAAGCCTTGGGAGGACGAAAATGACCTAATTGATCATCCAATGACACAACTCAACTTATTGGATGCACAAGATTGGTTAGAAACCCTAATTGGACCAGAATAAGCCTAGGGAGGACGAAAATGACCTAATTGATCATCCAATGACACAAACACACCTATTGGATGCACAAGATTGGTTAAAAACCCTAATTGGACAAGAATAAGCCTAGGGAGGACGAAAATGACCTAATTGATCATCCAATGACACAAACACACCTATTGGATGCACAAGATTGGTTAAAAACCCTAATTGGACAAGAATATGCCTAGGGAGGACGAAAATGACCTAAATATTAATTCAATGACACAAACAACCTTATTGGATGCACAAGATTGGTTAAAAACCCTAATTGGACAAGAATAAGCCTAGGGAGGACGAAAATGACCTAATTGATCATCCAATGACACAAACACACCTATTGGATGCACAAGATTGGTTAAAAACCCTAATTGGACAAGAATATGCCTAGGGAGGACGAAAATGACCTAATTGATCATCCAATGACACAAACAAACATATTGGATGAACAAGATTGGTTAAAAACCCTAATTGGACAAGAATATGCCTAGGGAAGACGAAAATGACCTAAATATTAATTCAATGACACAAACAAACTTATCGGATGCACAAAATTGGTTAAAAACCCTAATTGGACAAGAATAAGCCTAGGAAGGACGAAAATGACCTAATTGATCATCCAATGACAAAAACACACCTATTAGATGCACAAGATTGGTTAAAAACCCTAATTGGACAAGAATAAGCCTAGGGAGGACGAAAATGACCTAATTGATCATCCAATGACACAAACACACCTATTGGATGCACAAGATTGGTTAAAAACCCTAATTGGACAAGAATATGCCTAGGGAGGACGAAAATGACCTAATTGATCATCCAATGACACAAACAAACATATTGGATGAACAAGATTGGTTAAAAACCCTAATTGGACAAGAATAAGCCTAGGGAGGACGAAAATGACCTAATTGATTATCCAATGACACAAACACACCTATTTGATGCACAAGATTGGTTAAAAACCCTAATTGGACAAGAATATGCCTAGGGAGGACGAAAATGACCTAAATATTAATTCAATGACACAAACAAACTTATCGGATGCCCAAGATTGGTTAAAAACCCTAATTGGACAAGAATAAGCCTAGGGAGGACGAAAATGACCTAATTGATCATCCAATGACACAAACACACCTATTGGATGCACAAGATTGGTTAAAAACCCTAATTGGACAAGAATATGCCTAGGGAGGACGAAAATGACCTAATTGATCATCCAATGACACAACTCAACTTATTGGATGCACAAGATTGGTTAAAAACCCTAATTGGACAAGAATAAGCCTAGGGAGGACGAAAATAACCTAATTGATCATCCAATCACACAAACATACCTATTGGATGCACAAGATTGGTTAAAAACCCTAATTGGACAAGAATAAGCCTAGGGAGGATGATAATGACCTAATTGATCATCCAATGACACAAACACACCTATTGGATGCACAAGATTAGTTAAAAACCCTAATTGGACAAGAATAAGCCTAGGGAGGACGAAATAGACCTAAATGTTAATCCAATGACACAACTCAACTTATTGGATGCACAAGATTGGTTAAAAACCCTAATTGGACAAGAATAAGCCTAGGGAGGACGAAAATGACCTAATTGATCATCCAATGACACAAACACACCTATTGGATGCACAAGATTGGTTAAAAACCCTAATTGGACAAGAATATGCCTAGGGAGGACGTAAATGACGTAAATATTAATTCAATGACACAAACAAAGTTATTGGATGCACAAGATTGGTTAAAAACCCTAATTGGACTAGAATAAGCATAGGGAGGACGTAAATGACCTAATTGATCATCCAATGACACAAACACACCTATTGGATGCACAAGATTGGTTAAAAACCCTAATTGGACAAGAATATGCCTAGGGAGGACGAAAATGACCTAATTGATCATCCAATGACATAAACACACCTATTGGATGCGCAAGATTTGTTAAAAACCCTAATTGGACAAGAATATGCCTAGGGAGGACGAAAATGACCTAAATGTTAATCCAATGACACAAATGAACTTATTGGATGCACAAGATTGGTTAAAAACCCTAATTGGACAAGAATAAGCCTAGGGAGGACGAAAATGACTTAAATGTTAATCCAATGACACAACTCAACTTATTGGATGCACAAGATTGGTTAAAAACCCTAATTGGACAAGAATAAGCCTAGGGAGGACGAAAATGACCTAATTAATCATCCAATGACACAAACACACCTATTGGATGCACAAGATTGGTTAAAAACCCTAATTGGACAAGAATAAGCCTAGGGAGGACGAAAATGACCTAATTGATCATCCATTGCCACAAACACACCTAATGGATGCACAAGATTGGTTAAAAACCCTAATTGGACAAGAATATGCCTAGGGAGGACGAAAATGACCTAAATATTAATTCAATGACACAAACAAAGTTATTGGATGCACAAGACTGGTTAAAAACCCTGATTGGACAAGAATAAGCCTAGGGAGGATGAAAATGACCTAATTGATCATCCAATGACACAAACACACCTATTGGATGCACAAGATTGGTTAAAAACCCTAATTGGACAAGAATAAGCCTAGGGAGGACGAAAATGACCTAATTGATCATCCATTGCCACAAACACACCTATTGGATGCACAAGATTGGTTACAAACCCTAATTGGACAAGAATAAGCCTAGGGAGGACGAAAATAACCTAATTGATCATCCAATGACACAAAAACACCTATTGGATGCACAAGATTGGTTAAAAACCCTAATTGGACAAGAATAAGCCTAGGGAGGACGAAAATGACCTAATTGATCATCCAATGACACAAACACACCTATTGGATGCACAAGATTGGTTAAAAACCCTAATTGGACAAGAATAAGCCTAGGGAGGACGAAAATGACCTAATTGATCATCCAATGACACAAACACACCTATTGGATGCACAAGATTGGTTAAAAACCCTAATTGGACAAGAATAAGCCTAGGGAGGACGAAAATGACCTAATTGATCATCCAATGACACAAACACATCTATTGGAAGCACAAGATTGGTTAGAAACCCTAGTTGGACAAGAATATGCCTAGGGAGGACGAAAATGACCTAATTGATCATCCAATGACACAAATGAACTTATTGGATGCACAAGATTGCTTAAAAACCCTAATTGGACAAAAATAAGCATAGAAAGGACGAAAATGACCTAATTGATCATCCAATGACACAAACACACCTATTGGATGCACAAGATTGGTTAAAAACCCTAATTGGACAAGAATAAGCCTAGGGAGGACGAAAATGACCTAATTGATCATCCAATGACACAAACACACCTATTGGATGCACAAGATTGGTTAAAAACCCTAATTGGACAAGAATAAGCCTAGGGAGGACGAAAATGACCTAATTGATCATCCAATGACACAAACACACCAATTGGATGCACAAGATTGGTTAAAAACCCTAGTTGGACAAGAACATGCCTAGGGAGGACGAAAATGACCAAAATATTAATTCAATGACACAAACAAAGTTATTGGATGCACAAGATTGGTTAAAAACCCTAATTGGACAAGAATAAGCCTAGGGAGGACGAAAATGACCTAATTGATCATCCAATGACACAAACACACCTATTGGATGCACAAGATTGGTTAAAAACCCTAATTGGACAAGAATAAGCCTAGGGAGGACGAAAATGACCTAATTGATCATCCATTGACACAAACACACCTATTGAATGCACAAGATTGGTTAAAAACCCTAATTGGACAAGAATAAGCCTAGGGAGGACGAAAATGACCTAATTGATCATCCAATGACACAAACACACCTATTGGATGCACAAGATTGGTTAAAAACCCTAATTGGACAAGAATAAGCCTAGGGAGGACGAAAATGACCTAATTGATCATCCAATGACACAAACACTGGTTAAAAACCCTAATTGGACAAGAATAAGCCTAGGGATGACGAAAATGACCTAATTGATCATCCAATGACACAAACACACCTATTGGATGCACAAGATTGGTTAAAAGCCCTAATTGGACAAGAATATGCCTAGGGAGGACGAAAGTGACCTAATTGATCATCCAATGACACAACTCAACTTATTGGATGCACAAGATTGGTTAAAAACCCTAATTGGACAAGAATAAGCCTAGGGAGGACGAAAATGACCTAATTGATCATCCAATGACACAAACACACCTATTGGATGCACAAGATTGGTTAAAAACCCTAATTGGACAAGAATATGCCTAGGGAGGACGAAAATGACCTAAATATTAATTCAATGACACAAACAAAGTTATTGGATGCAAAGATTGGTTAAAAACCCTAATTGGACAAGAATAAGCCTAGGGAGGACGAAAATGACCTAATTGATCATCCAATGACACAAACACACCTATTGGATGCACAAGATTGGTTAAAAACCCTAATTGGACAAGAATAAGCCTAGGGAGGACGAAAATGACCTAATTGATCATCCAATGACACAAACACACCTATTGGATGCACAAGATTGGTTAAAAACCCTAATTGGACAAGAATATGCCTAGGGAGGACGAAAATGACCTAAATATTAATTCAATGACACAAACAAAGTTATTGGATGCACAAGATTGATTAAAAACCCTAATTTGACAAGAATAAGTGTAGGTAGGATGAAAATGACCTAATTGATCATCCAATGACACAAACACACCTATTGGATGCACAAGATTGGTTAAAAACCCTAATTGGACAAGAATAAGCCTAGGGAGGACGAAAATGACCTAATTGATCATCCAATGACACAAACACACCTATTGGATGCACAAGATTGGTTAAAAACCCTAATTGGACAAGAATAAGCCTAGGGAGGACAACAATGACCTAATTGATCATCCAATGACACAAACACACCTATTGGATGCACAAGAATGGTTAAAAACCCTAATTGGACAAGAATAAGCCTAGGGAGGACGAAAATGACCTAATTGATCATCCAATGACACAAACACACCTATTGGATGCACAAGATTGGTTAAAAACCCTAATTGGACAAGAATAAGCCTAGGGAGGACGAAAATGACCTAATTGATCATCCAATGACACAAACACACCTATTGGATGCACAAGATTGGTTAAAAACCCTAATTGGACAAGAATATGCCTAGGGAGGACGAAAATGACCTAAATGTTAATCCAATGACACAACTCAACCTATTGGATGCACAAGATTGGTTAAAAACCCTAATTGGACAAGAATAAGCCTAGGGAGGACGATAAATGACCTAATTGATCATCCAATGACACAAACACACCTATTGGATGCACAAGATTGGTTAAAAACCCTAATTGGACAAGAATAAGCCTAGGGAGGACGAAAATGACCTAATTGATCATCCAATGACACAAACACACCTATTGGATGCACAAGATTGGTTAAAAACCCTAATTGGACAAGAATAAGCCTAGGGAGGCTGAAAATTACTTTATTGATCATCCAATGACACAAATACACCTATTGGATGCACAAGATTGGTTAAAAACCCTAATTGGACAAGAATAAGCCTAGGGAGGACGAAAATGACCTAATTGATCATCCAATGACACAAACACACCTATTGGATGCACAAGATTGGTTAAAAACCCTAATTGGACAAGAATAAGCCTAGGGAGGACGAAAATGACCTAATTGATCATCCAATGACAAAAACGAACTTATTGGATGCACAAGATTGGTTAAAAACCCTAATTGGACAAGAATAAGCCTAGGGAGGACGAAAATGACCTAATTGATCATCCAATGACACAAACACACCTATTGGATGCACAAGATTGGTTAAAAACCCTAATTGGACAAGAATAAGCCTAGGGCGGACGAAAATGATGTAATTGATCATCCATTGCCACAAACACACCTATTGGATGCACAAGATTGGTTAAAAACCCTAATTGGACAAGAATATGCCTAGGGAGGACGAAAATGACCTTATTGATCATCCAATGACACAAACACACCTATTGGATGCACAAGATTGGTTAAAAACCCTAATTGGACAAGAATATGCCTAGGGAGGACGAAAATGACCTAAATATTAATTCAATGAAACAAACAAACTTATTGAATGCACAAGATTGGTTAAAAACCCTAATTGGACAAGAATAAGCCTAGGGAGGACGAAAATGACCTAATTGATCATCCAATGACACAAACAAAGTTATTGGATGTACAAGATTGGTTAAAAACCCTAATTGGACAAGAATATTCCTAAGGAGGACGAAAATGACCAAATTGATCATCCAATGACACAAACACACCTATTGGATGCACAAGATTGGTTAACAACCCTAATTGGACAAGAATATGCCTAGGGAGGACGAAAATGACCTAATTGTTAATCCAATGACACAACTCAACTTATTGGATGCACAAGATTGGTTAAAAACCATAATTGGACAAGAATAATCCTAAGGGGGACGAAAATGACCTAATTGATCATCCAATGACACAAACACACCTATTGGATGCACAAGATTGGTTAAAAACCCTAATTGGACAAGAATAAGCCTAGGGAAGACGAAAATGACCTAATTGATCATCCATTGCCACAAACACACCTATTGGATGCACAAGATTGGTTAAAAACCCTAATTGGACAAGAATAAGCCTAGGGAGGACGAAAATGACCTAATTGATCATCCATTGCCACAAACACACCTATTGGATGCACAAGATTGGTTAAAAACCCTAATTGGACAAGAATATGCCTAGGGAGGACCAAAATGACCTAATTGATCATCCAATGACACAAACACACCTATTGGATGCACAAGATTGGTTAAAAACCCTAATTGGACAAGAATAAGCCTAGGGAGGACGAAAATGACCTAATTGATCATCCAATGACACAAACACACCTATTGGATGCACAAGATTGGTTAAAAACCCTAGTTGGACAAGAATATGCCTAGGGAGGACGAAAATGACCTAATTGATCATCCATTGACACAAACACACCTATTGGATGCACAAGATTGGTTAAAAATCCTAATTGGACAAGAATATGCCTAGGGAGGAGGAAAATGACCTAAATATTAATTCAATGACATAAACAAAGTTATTGGATGCACAAGATTGTTTAAAAACCCTAATTGGACAAGAATAAGCCTTGGGAGGACAAAAATGACCTAATTGATCATCAAATGACACAAACACACCTATTGGATGCACAAGATTGGTTAAAAACCCTAATTGGACAAGAATATGCCTAGGGAGGACGAAAATGACCTAATTGATCATCCAATGACACAAACACACCTATTGGATGCACAAGATGGGTTAAAAACCCTAATTGGACAACAATAAGCCTAGGGAGGACGAAAATGACCTAATTGATCATCCGATGACCCAAACACACCTATTGGATGCACAAGATTGGTTAAAAACCCTAATTGGACAAGAATATGCCTAGGGAGGACGAAAATGACCTAAATTGATCATCCAATGACACAAACACACCTATTGAATGCACAAGATTGGTTAAAAACCCTAATTGGACAAGAATATGCCTAGGGAGGACGAAAATGACCTAAATGTTAATCCAATGAACCAAATGAACTTATTGGATGCACAAGATTGGTTAAAAACCCTAATTGGACAAGAATAAGCCTAGGGAGGACGAAAATGACCTAATTGATCATCCAATGACACAAACACACCTATTGGATGCACAAGATTGGTTAAAAACCATAATTAGACAAGAATATGCCTAGGGAGGAAGAAAATGACCTAAATATTAATTCAATGACACAAACTAAGTTATTGGATGCACAAGATTGGTTAAAACTCTAATTGGACAAGAATAAGCCTAGGGAGGACGAAAATGACCTAATTGATCATCCAATGACACAAACACACCTATTGGATACACAAGATTGGTTAAAAACCCTAATTGGACAAGAATAAGCCTAGGGAGGACGAAAATGACCTAATTGATCATCCAATGACACAAACACACCTATTGGATGCACAAGATTGGTTAAAAACCCTAATTGGACAAGAATAAGCCTAAGGAGGAAGAAAATGACCTAATTGATCATCCAATGACACAAACACACCTATTGGATGCACAAGATTGGTTAAAAACCCTAGTTGGACAAGAATATGCCTAGGGAGGACGAAAATGACCTAATTGATCATCCAATGACACAAATGAACTTATGGGATGCACAAGATTGGTTAAAAATCATAATTTGACAAGAATAAGCCTAGGGAGGACGAAAATGACCTAATTGATCATCCAATGACACAAACACACCTATTGGATGCACAAGATTGGTTAAAAACCCTAATTGGACAAGAATAAGCCTAGGGAGGACGAAAATGACCTAATTGATCATCCAATGACACAAACACACATATTGGATGCACAAGATTGGTTAAAAACCCTAATTGGACAAGAATAAGCCTAGTGAGGACGAAAATGACCTAATTGATCATCCAATGACACAAACACACCTATTGGATGCACAAGATTGGTTAAAAACCCTAATTGGACAAGAATAAGCCTAGGGAGGACGAAAATGACCTAATTGATCATCCAATGACACAAACACACCTATTGGATGCACAAGATTGGTTAAAAACCCTAGTTGGACATGAATATGCCTAGGGAGGACGAAAATGACCTAATTGATCATCCAATGACATAAATGAACTTATTGAATGCACAAGATTGGTTAAAAACCCTAATTGGACAAGAATAAGCCTAGGGAGGACGAAAATGACCTAGTTGATCATCCAATGACACAAACACACCTATTGGATGCACAAGATTGGTTAAAAACCCTAATTGGACAAGAATAAGCCTAGGGACGACGAAAATGACCTAAATGTTAATCCACTGACACAACTCAACTTATTGGATGCACAAGATTGGTTAAAAACCCTAATTGGACAAGAATAAGCCTATGGAGGACGAAAATGACCTAATTGATCATCCAATGACACAAACACACCTATTGGATGCACAAGATTGGTTAAAAACCCTAATTGGACTAGAATAAGCCTAGGGAGGACGAAAATGACCAAAATGTAAATCCAATGACACAACTCAACTTATTGGATGCACAAGATTGGTTAGAAACCCTAATTGGACCAGAATAAGCCTAGGGAGGACGAAAATGACCTAATTGATCATCCAATGAAACAAACACACCTATTGGATGCACAAGATTGGTTAAAAACCCTAATTGGACAAGAATAAGCCTAGGGAGGACGAAAATGACCTAATTGATCATCCAATGACACAAACACACCTATTGGATGCACAAGATTGGTAAAAAACCCTAATTGGACAAGAATATGCCTAGGGAGGACGAAAATGACCTAATTGATCATCCAATGAAACAAACACACCTATTGGATGCACAAGATTCGTTAAAAACCCTAATTGGACAAGAATATGCCTAGGGAGGACGAAAATGACCTAATTGATCATGCAATGACACAAACACACCTATTGGATGCACAAGATTGGTTAAAAACCCTAATTGGACAAGAATATGCCTAGGGAGGACGAAAATGACCTAATTGATCATGCAATGACACAAACACACCTATTGGATGCACAAGATTGGTTAAAAACCCTAACTGGACAAGAATATGCCTAGGGAGGACGAAAATGACCTAATTGATCGTCCATTGCCACAAACACACTAATTGGATGCACAAGATTGGTAAAAAACGCTAATTGGACAAGAATATGCCTAGGGAGGACGAAAATGACCTAATTGATCATGCAATGACACAAACACACCTATTGGATGCACAAGAATGGTTAAAAACCCTAACTGGACAAGAATATGCATAGGGAGGACGAAAATGACCTAAATATTAATTCAATGACACAAACAAACTTATTGGATGCACAAGATTGGTTAAAAACCCTAATTGGACAAGAATAAGCCTAGGGAGGACGAAAATGACCTAATTGATCATCCAATGACACAAACACACCTATTGGATGCACAAGATTGGTTAAAAACCCTAATTGGACAAGAATAAGCCTAGGGAGGACGAAAATGACCTAATTGATCATCCAATGACACAAACACACCTATTGGATGCACAAGATTGGTTAAAAACCCGAGTTGGACAAGAATATGCCTAGGGAGGACGAAAATGACCTAATTGATCATCCAATGACACAAATGAACTTATTGGATGCACAAGATTGGTTAAAAACCCTAATTGGACAAGAATAAGCCTAGGGAGGACGAAAATGACCTAATTGATCATCCAATGACACAAACACACCTATTGCATGCACGAGATTGGTTAAAAACCCTAATTGGACAAGAATAAGCCTAGGGAGGACGAAAATGACCTAATTGATCATCCAATGACACAAACACACCTATTGGATGCACAAGATTGGTTAAAAACCCTAATTGGACAAGAATATGCCTAGGGAGGACGAAAATGACCTAATTGATCATCGAATGACACAAACACACCTATTGGATGCAAAAGTTTAGTTAAAAACCCTAATTGGACAAGAATATGCCTAGGGAGGACGAATATGACCTAAATGTTAATCCAATAACACAAATGAACTTATTGGATGCACAAGATTGGTTAAAAACCCTAATTCGACAAGAATAAGCCTAGGGAGGACGAAAATGACCTAATTGATCATCCAATGACACAAACACACCTATTGGATGCACAAGATTGGTTAAAAATCCTAATTGGACAAGAATAAGCCTATGGATGACGAAAATGACATAAATGTAAATCCAATGACACAAATGAACTTATTGGATGCACAAGATTGGTTAAAAACCCTAATTGGACAAGAATAAGCCTAGGGAGGACGAAAATGACCTAAATGTTAATCCAATGAAACAACTCTACTTATTGGATGCACAAGATTGGTTAAAAACCCTAATTGGACAAGAATAAGCCTAGGGAGGACGAAAATGACCTAATTGATCATCCATTGCCACAAACACACCTATTGGATGCACAAGATTGGTTAAAAACCCTAATTGGACAAGAATATGCCTAGGAAGGACGAAAATGACCTAATTGATCATGCAATGACACAAACACACCTATTGGATGCACAAGATTGGTTAAAAACCCTAATTGGACAAGAATATGCCTAGGGAGGACGAAAATGACCTAAATATTAATTCAATGACACTAACAAACTTATTGGATGCACATGATTGGTTAAAAACCCTAATTGGACAAGAATAAGCCTAGGGAGGACGAAAATGACCTAATTGATCATGCAATGACACAAACACACCTATTGGAAGCACAAGATTGGTTAAAAACCCTAATTGGACAAGAATATGCCTAGGGAGGACGAAACTGACCTAAATGTTAATCCAATGACACAAACGAACTTATTGGATGCACAAGATTGGTTAAAAACCCTAATTGGACAAGAATAAGCCTAGGGAGGACGAAAATGACCTAATTGATCATCCAATGACACAAACACACCTATTGGATGCACAAGATTGGTTAAAAACCCTAATTGGACAAGAATATGCCTTAGGAGGACGAAAATGACCTAAATATTAATTCAATGACACAAACAAAGTTATTGGATGCACAAGATTGGTTAAAAATCCTAATTGGACAAGAATAATCCTAGGGATGACGAAAATTACCTAATTGATCATCCAATGACACAAACACACCTATTGGATGCACAAGATTGGTTAAAAACCCTAATTGGACAAGAATAAGCCTAGGGAGGACGAAAATGACCTAATTGATCATCCATTGCCACAAACACACCTAATGGATGCACAAGATTGGTTAAAAACCCTAATTGGACAAGAATATGCCTAGGGAGGACGAAAATGACCTAAATATTAATTCAATGACACAAACAAAGTTATTGGATGCACAAGATTGGTTAAAAACCCTGTTTGGACAAGAATAAGCCTAGGGAGGACGAAAATGACCTAATTGATCATCCAATGACACAAACACACCTATTGGATGCACAAGATTGGTTAAAAACCCTAATTGGACAAGAATAAGCCTAGGGAGGACGAAAATGACCTAAATATTAATCCAATGACACAACTCAACTTATTGGATGCACAAGATTGGTTAAAAACCCTATTGGGCAAGAATAAGCCTAGGGAGGACGAAAATGACGTAATTGATCATCCAATGACACAAACACACCTATTGGATGCACAAGATTGGTTAAAAACCCTAATTGGACAAGAATAAGCCTAGGGAGGACGAAAATGACCTAATTGATCATCCAATGACACAAACACACCTATTGGATGCACAAGATTGGTTAAAAACCCTAATTGGACAAGAATATGCCTAGGGAGGACGAAAATGACCTAAATATTAATTCAATGACACAAACAAACATAATGGATGCACAAGATTGGTTAAAAACCCTAATTGGACAAGAAAAAGCCTAGGGAGGACGAAAATGACCTAATTGATCATCCAATGACACAAACACACCTATTGGATGCACAAGATTGGTTAAAAACCCTAATTGGGCAAGAATAAGCCTAGGGAGGGCGTAAATGACCTAATTGATCATCCAATGACACAAACACACCTATTGGATGCACAAGATTGGTTAAAAACCCTAATTGGACAAGAATATGCCTAGGGAGGACGAAAATGACCTAAATATTAATTCAATGACACAAACAAACTTATCGGATGCACAAGATTGGTTAAAAACCCTAATTGGACAAGAATAAGCCTAGGGAGGACGAAAATGACCTAATTGATCATCCAATGACACAAACACACCTATTGGATGCACAAGATTGGTTAAAAACCCTAATTGGACAAGAATATGCCTAGGGAAGACGAAAATGACCTAAATGTTAATCCAATGACACAACTCAAGTTATTGGATGCACAAGATTGATTAAAAACCTTAATTGGACAAGAATAAGCCTAGGGAGGACGAAAATGACCTAATTGATCATCCAATGACACAAACACACCTATTGGATGCACAAGATTGGTTAAAAACCCTAATTGGACAAGAATATGCCTAGGGAAGACGAAAATGACCTAAATGTTAATCCAATGACATAAATGAACTTATTGGATGCACAAGATTGGTTAAAAACCCTAATTGGACAAGAATAAGCCTAGGGAGGACGAAAATGACCTAATTGATCATCCAATGACACAAACACACCTATTGGATGCACAAGATTGGTTAAAAACCCTAATTGGACAAGAATATGCCTAGGGAGGACGAAAATGACCTAATTGATCATCCAATGACACAACTAAACTTATTGGATGCACAAGATTGGTTAAAAACCCTAATTGGACAAGAATAAGCCTAGGGAGGACGAAAATGACCTAATTGATCATCCAATGACACAAACACACCTATTGGATGCACAAGATTGGTTAAAAACCCTAATTGGACAAGAATATGCCTAGGGAGGACGAAAATAACCTACATATTAATTCAATGAAACAAACAAACTTATTGGATGCACAAGATTGGTTAAAAACCCTAATTGGACAAGAATATGCCTAGGGAGGACGAAAATGACCTAAATGTTAATTCAATGACACAAACGAGTTTATTGGATGCACAACATTGGTTAAAAACCCTAATTGGACAAGAATAAGCCTAGGGAGGACGAAAATGACCTAATTGATCATCCTATGACACAAACGCACTTATTGGATGCACAAGATTGGTTAAAAACCCTAATTGGACAAGAATAAGCCTAGGGAGGACGAAAATGACCTAATTGATCATCCAATGACACAAACACACCTATTGGATGCACAAGATTGGTTAAAAACCCTAATTGGACAAGAATAAGCCTAGGGAGGCCGAAAATGACCTAATTAATCATCCAATGACACAAACACACCTATTGGATGCACAAGATTGGTTAAAAACCCTAATTGGACAAGAATAAGCCTAGGGAGGACGAAAATGACCTAATTGATCATCCAATGACACAAACACACCTATTGGATGCACAAGATTGGTTAAAAACCCTAATTGGACAAGAATATGCCTAGGGAGGACGAAAATGACCAAAATATTAATTTAATGACATAAACAAACTTATTGGATGCACAAGATTGGTTAAAAACCCTAATTGGACAAGAATAAGCCTAGGGAGGACGAAAATGACCTAATTGATCATCCAATGACACAAACACACCTATTGGATGCACAAGATTGGTTAAAAACCCTAATTGGACAAGAATATGCCTAGGGAGGACGAAAATGACCTAAATGTTAATCCAATGACACAAATAAACATATTGGATGCACAAGATTGGTTTAAAACCCTAATTGGACAAGAATAAGCCTTCGAAGAACGAAAATGACCTAATTGATCATTCAATGACACAAACACACCTATTGGATGCACAAGACTGGTTAAAAACCCTAATTATACAAGAATATGCCTAGGAAGGACGAAAATAACCTAATTGATCATCCAATGACACAAACACACCTATTGGATGCACAAGATTGGTTAAAAACCCTAATTGGACAAGAATAAGCCTAGGGAGGACGAAAATGACCTAATTGATCATCCAATGACACAAACACACCTATTGGATGCACAAGATTGGTTAAAAACCCTAATTGGACAAGAATAAGCCTAGGGAGGACGAAAATGACCTAATTGATCATCCAATGACACAAACACACCTATTGGATGCATAAGATTGGTTAAAAACCCTAATTGGACAAGAATAAGCTTAGGGAGGACGAAAAATGACCTAATTGATCATCCAATGACACAAACACACCTATTGGATGCACAAGATTGGTTAAAAACCCTAATTGGACAAGAATAAGCCTAGGGAGGACGAAAATGACCTAATTGATCATCCAATGACACAAACACACCTATTGGATGCACAAGATTGGTTTAAAACCATAGTTGGACAAGAATATGCCTAGGGAGGACGAAAATGACGTAATTGATCATCCAATGACACAAACACACCTATTGGATGCCCAAGATTGGTTAAAAATCCTAGTTGGACAAGAACAAGCCTAGGGAGGACGTAAATGACCTAATTGATCATCCAATGACACTAATGAACTTATTGGATGCACAAGATTGGTTAAAAACCCTAATTGGACAAGAATATGCCTAGGGAGGACGAAAATGACCTAATTGATCATCTAATGACACAAACACACCTATTGGATGCACAAGATTGGTTAAAAATCCTAATTGGACAAGAATATGCCTAGGGAGGACGAATATGACCTACATGTTAATCCAATAACACAAATGAACTTATTGGATGCACAAGATTGGTTAAAAACCCTAATTGGACAAGAATAAGCCTAGGGAGAACGAAAATGACCTAATTGATCATCCAATGACACAAACACACCTATTGGATGCACAAGATTGGTTAAAAACCCTAATTGGACAAGAATAAGCCTAGGGAGGACGAAAATGACCTAATTGATCATCCAATGACACAAACACACCTATTGGATGCACAAGATCGATTAATAACCCTAATTGGACAAGAATATGCCTAGGGAGGACGAAAATGACCTAATTGATCATCCAATGACACAAACACACCTATTGGATGCACAAGATTGGTTAAAAACCCTAATTGGACAAGAATATGCCTAGGGAGGACGAATATGACCTAAATGTTAATCCAATAACACAAATGAACTTATCGGATGCACAAGATTGGTTAAAAACCCTAATTGGACAAGAATAAGCCTAGGGAGAACGAAAATGACCTAATTGATCATCCAATGACACAAACACACCTATTGGATGCACAAGATTGGTTAAAAACCCTAATAGGACAAGAATAAGCCTAGGGAGGACGAAAATGACCTAATTGATCATCCAATGACACAAACACACCTATTGGATGCACAAGATTGGTTAAAAACCCTAATTGGACAAGAATATGCCTAGGGAGGACGAAAATGACCTAAATATTAATTCAATGACACAAACAAAGTTATTGGATGCACAAGATTGGTTAAAAAACCTTGATTGGACAAGAATAAGCCTAGGGAGGACGAAAATGACCTAATTGATCATCCAATGACACAAACACACCTATTGGATGCACAAGATTGGTTAAAAACCCTAATTGGACAAGAATAAGCCTAGGGAGGACGAAAATGACCTAATTGATCATCCATTGCGACAAACACACCTAATGGATGCACAAGATTGGTTAAAAACCCTAATTGGACAAGAATATGCCTAGGGAGGACGAAAATGACCTAATTGATCATCCAATGACAAAAACACACCTATTGGATGCACAATATTGGTTAAAAACCCTAAAGGACAAGAATAAGCCTAGGGAGGACGAAAATGACCTAAATGTCAATCCAATGACACAACTCAACTTATTGGATGCACAAGATTGGTTGAAAACCCTAATTGGACAAGAATAAGCCTAGGGAGGACGAAAATGACCTAATTGATCATCCAATGACACAAACACACCTATTGGATGCACAAGATTGGTTAAAAACCCTAATTGGACAAGAATATGCCTAGGGAGGACAAAAATGACCTAATTGATCATCCAATGACACAAACACACCTATTGGATGCACAAGATTGGTTAAAAACCTTACTTGGACAATAATATGCCTAGGGAAGACGAAAATGACAAAAATATTAATTCAATGACACAAACAAACTTATTGGATGCACAAGATTGGTTAAAAACCCTAATTGGACAAGAATAAGCCTAGGGAGGACAAAAATGACCTAATTGATCATCCAATGACACTAATGAACTTATTGGATGCACAAGATTGGTTAAAAACCCTAATTGGACAAGAATAAGCCTAGGGAGGACGAAAATGACCTAATTGATCATCCAATGACACAAACACACCTATTGGAAGCACAAGATTGGTTAAAAACCCTAATTGGACAAGAATATGCCTAGGGAGGACGGATATGACCTAAATGTTAATCCAATGACACAAATGAACTTATTGGATGCACAAGATTGGTTAAAAACCCTAATTGGACAAGAATAAGCCTAGGGAGGACGAAAATGACCTAATTAATCATCCATGCGCTGTCCCTTTCAAAGCAGGCTCGCTCATCACATCAATTCGCTTGTCTAGCTCGGATCAGGATGAACTTATTGGATGAACAAGATTGGTTAAAAACCCTAATTGGACAAGAATAAGCCTAGGGAGGACGAAAATGACCTAATTGATCATCCAATGACACAAACACACCTATTGGATGCACAAGATTGGTTAAAAACCCTAATTGGACAAGAATATGCCTAGGGAGGACGAAAATGAAATAATTGATCATCCAATGACACAAACAAACCTATTGGATGCACAAGATTGGTTAAAAACCCTAATTGGACAAGAATAAGCCTAGGGAGGACGAAAATGACCTAATTGATCATCCAATGACACAAACACACCTATTGGATGCACAAGATTGGTTAAAAACCCTAATTGGACAAGAATATGCCTAGGGAGGACGAAAATAACCTAATAGATCATCCAATGACACAAACAGACCTATTGGATGCACAAGATTAGTTAAAAACCCTAATTGGACAAGAATATGCCTAGGGAGGACGAAAATGACCTAAATGTTAATCCAATGACACAAATGAACTTATTGGATGCACAAGATTGGTTAAAAACCCTAATTGGACAAGAATAAGCCTAGGGAGGACGAAAAGGACCTAAATGTTAATCCAATGACACAACTCAACTTATTGGATGAACAAGATTGGTTAAAAACCCTAATTGGACAAGAATAAGCCTAGGGAGGACGAAAATGACCTAATTGATCATCCAATGACACAAACACACCTATTGGATGCACAAGATTGGTTAAAAACCCTAATTGGACAAGAATATGCCTAGGGAGGACGAAAATGACCTAAATATTAATTCAATGACACAATCAAAGTTATTGGATGCACAAGATTGGTTAAAAACTCTAATTGGACAAGAATAAGCCTAGGGAGTACGATAATGACCTAATTGATCATCCAATGACACAAACACACCTATTGGATGCACAAGATTGGTTAAAAACCCTAATTGGACAAGAATAAGCCTAGGGAGGACAAAAATGACCTAATTGATCATCCAATGACACAAACACACCTATTGGATGCACAAGATTGGTTAAAAACCCTAATTGGACAAGAATAAGCCTAGGGAGGACGAAAATGACCTAATTGATCATCCAATGACACAAACACACCTATTGGATGCACAAGATTGGTTAAAAACCGTAATTGGACAAGAATAAGCCTAGGGAGGATGAAAATGACCTAATTGATCATCCAATGACACAAATGAACTTATTGGATGCACAAGATTGGTTAAAAACCCTAATTGGACAAGAATAAGCCTAGGGAGGACGAAAATGACCTAATTGATCATCCAATGACACAAACACACCTATTGGATGCACAAGATTGGTTAAAAACCCTAATTGGACAAGAATAAGCCTAGGGAGGACGAAAATGACCTAATTGATCATCCAATGACACAAACACACCTATTGGATGCACAAGATTGGTTAAAAACCCTAATTGGACAAGAATAAGCCTAGGGAGGACGAAAATGACCTAATTGATCATCCAATGACACAAACACACCTATTGGATGCACAAGATTGGTTAAAAACCATTGTTGGACAAGAATATGGCTAGGGAGGATGAAAATGACCTAATTGATCATCCAATGACACAAATGAACTTATTGGATGCACAAGATTGGTTAAAAACCCTAGTTGGACAAGAATATGCCTAGGGAGGACGAAAATGACCTAATTGATCATCCAATGACACAAACACACCTATTGGATGCACAAGATTGGTTAAAAACCCTAATTGGACAAGAATAAGCCTAGGGAGGACGAAAATGACCTAATTGATCATCCATTGCCACAAACACACCTATTGGATGCACCAGATTGGTTAAAAACCCTAATTGGACAAGAATATGCCTAGAGAGGATGAAAATGACCTAAATATTAATTCAATGACACAAACAAACTTATTGAATGCACAAGATTGGTTAAAAACCCTAATTGGACAAGAATAAGCCTAGGGAGGACGAAAATGACCTAATTGATCATCCAATGACACAAACACACCTATTGGAAGCACAAGATTGGTTAAAAACCCTAATTGGACAAGAATATGCCTAGGGAGGACGAAAATGACCGAAATGTTAATCCAATGACACAAATGAACTTATTGGATGCACAAGATTGATTAAAAACCCTAATTGGACAAGAATAAGCCTAGGGAGGACGAAAATGACCTAATTGATCATCCAAAGACACAAACACACCTATTGGATGCACAAGATTGGTTAAAAACCCTAGTTGGACAAGAATATGCCTAGGGAGGACTTAAATGACCTAATTGATCATCCAAAGACACAAATGAACTTATTGGATGCACAAGATTGGTTAAAAATCCTAATTGGGCAAGAATATGCCTAGGGAGGACGAAAATGACCTAATTGATCATCCAATGACACAAACACACCTACTAGATGCACAAGATTATTTAAAAACCCTAATTGGACAAGAATATGCCTAGGGAGGACGAAAATGTCCTAAATGTTAATCCAATGACACAAATGAACTTATAGGATGCACAAGATTGTTTAAAAACCCTAATTGGACAAGAATAAGCGTAGGGAGGACGAAAATGACCTAATTGATCATCCAATGACACAAACACACCTATTGGATGCACAAGATTGGTTAAAAACCCTAATTGGACAAGAATAAGCCTAGGGATGACGAATATGACCTAATTGATCATCCAATGACACAAACACACCTATTGGATGCACAAGATTGGTTAAAAACCCTAATTGGACTAGAATAAGCCTAAGGAGAACGAAAATGACCTAAATGTTAATCCAATGACACAACTCAACTTATTGGATGCACAAGATTGGTTAAATACCCTAATTGGGCAAGAATATGCTTAGGGAGGACGAAAATGACCTAAATGATAATCCAATGACACAAATGAACTTATTGGATGTACAAGATTGGTTAAAAACCCTAATTGGACAAGAATAAGCCTAGGGAGGACGAAAATGACCTAATTGATCATCCAATGACACAAACACACCTATTGGATGCACAAGATTGGTTAAAAACCCTAATTGGACAAGAATAAGCCTAGGGAGGACGAAAATGACCTAATTGATCATCCAATGACACAAACACACCAATTGGATGCACAAGATTGGTTAAAAACCCTAATTGGACAAGAATATGCCTAGGGAGGACGGATATGACTTAAATGTTAATCCAATGACACAAATGAACTTATTGGATGCACAAGATTGGTTAAAAACCCTAATTGGACAAGAATAAGCCTAGGGAGAACGAAAATGACCTAAATGTTAATCCAATGACACAACTCAACTTATTGGATGCACAAGATAGGTTAAAAATCCTAATTGGACAAGAATAAGCCTAGGGAGGACGAAAATGACCTAATTGATCATCCAATGACACAAATGAACTTATTAGATGCACAAGATTGGTTAAAAACCCTAATTGGACAAGAATAAGCCTAGGGAGGACGAAAATGACCTAATTGATCATCCAATGACACAAACACACCTATTGGATGCACAAGATTGGTTAAAAACCCTAATTGGACAAGAATATGCCTAGGGAGGACAAAAATGACCTAAATGTTAATCCAATGACACAAATGAACTTATTGGATGCACAAGATTGGTTAAAAACCCTAACTGGACAAGAATAAGCCTAGGGAGGACGAAAATGACCTAATTGATCATCCAATGACACAAACACACCTATTGGATGCACAAGATTGGTTAAAAACCCTAACTGGACAAGAATATGCCTAGGGAGGACGAAAATGACCTAATTGATCATCCAATGACACAAATGAACCTATTGGATGCACAAGATTGGTTAAAAACCCTAATTGGACAAGAATAAGCCTAGGGAGGACGAAAATGACCTAATTGATCATCCATTGCCACAAACACACCTAATGGATGCACAAGATTGGTTAAAAACCCTAATTGGACAAGAATATGCCTAGGGAGGACGAAAATGACCTAATTGATCATCCAATGACACAAACACACCTATTGGATGCACAATATTGGTTAAAAACCCTAAAGGACTAGAATAAGCCTAGGGAGGACGAAAATGACCTAAATGTCAATCCAATGACACAACTCAACTTATTGGATGCACAAGATTGGTTGAAAACCCTAATTGGACAAGAATAAGCCTAGGGAGGACGAAAATGACCTAATTGATCATCCAATGACACAAACACACCTATTGGATGCACAAGATTGGTTAAAAACCCTAATTGGACAAGAATATGCCTAGGGAGGACGAAAATGACCTAAATATTAATTCAATGACACAAACAAACATAATGGATGCACAAGATTGGTTAAAAACCCTAATTGGACAAGAAAAAGCCTAGGGAGGACGAAAATGACCTAATTGATCATCCAATTACACAAACACTCCTATTGGATGCACAAGATTGGTTAAAAACCCTTATTGGACAAGAATAAGCCTAGAGAGGACGAAAATGACCTAATTGATCATCCAATGACACAAACACACCTATTGGATGCACAAGATTGGTTAAAAACCCTAATTGGACAA